>JANHFK010010711.1:188311-200039 GCA_036250565.1 Sibynophis collaris | reverse complement strand
ATGATGCTTGCTCAGCCCCCGAGGAGGAAAAAAAAAAAAAAAAAATGAGGGAAGCTGCCTGCCCGTCAACGCCACCTCGGTGCTGGCGAGACCGGCCGCCGGGTTAAGAACTGGCCAGGAGGGCCACGCAGGTGCATCGCCGCAGGCTGCCTCCAACCCCGCCCTTCCGCCGCCATCCGCCGCTCGCCTGCTGCCCCGCGCGAACAAAAGCAGGCCGCCCTTCCCTTCCCTTCCCTTCCCCGCGCTCTCCCCTCGCGGAAACTAGCGCGGGGCTGCTCCCTTCCCCCGCCCCCGACCAGCGCCAAAGAAGACAGCGCGCAGCAGCACTTCCGGCTCCTTGGAATAAACAACCCTCCTCCCCGACCGCAGCCAGGGTGTCATTGGAGGAGGTTCGAGGTCACGTGGTGGTCACGTGGTCTCCCTTGGCGTCCCTTAGACAACGTGGTTCCGTGGATGGTTAGTAGAATTAAGGGTCAAGTGCGGGGCTAATGAAGACTTTCCTGAAAGTTGATTTCCACCTATCACAATAGTTCTTACTGCTTGGTCCGGTAATGCAAGAGCTTTGCCCTTTTTAAAAAAAAATTATAATAGTGCTTTCCTTTGGGATTGATGCAATCCTATGTACCTTCACACCAGTGGTGGGATTCGATTTTTTTTTTACTGCCAGTTCTGTGGGCGTGGCGTGGCTTGGTGGGCGTGGCAGGGGAAGGATACTGTAAAATCTCCATTGAAGACAGAATAGATGGGGTTAGGGTTAGTCAGTCAGAGGTATTTACCGGTTCTCCGAACTATTCAAAATTTCTGCTACCGGTTCTCCAGAACTGATCAGAACCTGCTGAATACCACCTCTGCTTCACACTTTGATAAGTTTAATCAGTCCGCAATGAATGAATATTGTTTTTGGATGTGACATATTCTTCTAAGTACTTTTCTCCATCTCTTTCCAACTTTGGCTGCCTTACCTAGCCTTCTCTTGTCTCTTCAGGAATCCCATCACTTACATGCCTCCCCAAATTTCCCAGTCGTTCCTTTTCCCTCTTCCATCATGCAGTAAATTGGTTTTGTGATTCAGTCTTCATGAATGCTGTCTATATGGCCAAGCTATCCAAACATACTTCTTTTGTAGGCTGTGCACTTTGTGTTCAGTCAGCACACATTCATTCCTGATTTTGGCTCTTCTTGCTTGTTATACTTAAGTATACTTTTATACTTAAGTTATCTTTTTTAATTACATTCAGCTTTTTCTTTTTCCTGACGTTCCAAACTCACTTCATTATAAAAAGAGGAGAAATGTGTTCATTAGTCCCAAGAAATAACTATGCTATCCTTGTATGCCATTTGTAATTCTTGAAATTATCTTCTACCAAAGCACATAACTTCACCTACTTCCTCTTTTTCTCCACCATTTATATACAACTTGTTTAGTAAATTTTAGTAAATCTTTTCAGCATCATACAGTTAATGTTTTCTGTAGATATTTGTGTTCTTAATCAACAAATGAGTATCAGCTACATACAAAAATATACAAAATATATGTACTCTAACCCTTAGCCAACAAGTTGCTAACATCACAAGCATTTCTTAAATATATTAAATTTATATATTAAACATGATGCATATCTTTATACTTAGACATAGTCTACTTCCATGTTAAATTAGTCTTATTATATTAGCCATTAGCTTTCAGCCCTAATATTTTATAATTCAAGCCTATTTACTTTCCCATATCATTAATTTTAAAATAAACAATAACCTTTCTATATTCATTTTCCAGTAACTAAAAAACAAAATTCTATTCTTAACTTTCTGCACTGCGCTTCCCAAATTTTGCACATTATCACTTTTGATCAGTATTGTATGTGTTGAACTAATTAATTCCTGTTTAATTTAGTTGACCTTTCATTAGTATAGGTGAACAGTAATGTATTTTTCCAGTAATTAGATACATATGTAGTCTTTATACACACATTAAACAAGTCATACAATCATTATATAAACAGACCAGTGGTGAAATCCAATTTTTTTTACTACCAGTTCTGTGGGCATTGCTTGGTGGGCGTGGTGTGGCTTGGTGGGTGTCGCAGGGGAAGGATACTGCAAAATCTCCATTCCCTCGCCACCCTGGGGCCAGCCAGAGGTGGTATTTGCCAGTTCTCCGAACTACTTAAAGTTTCTGTTACCGGTTCTCCGGACTGCTCAAAATTTCCGCTACCGGTTCTCCAGAACCTGCTGGATTTCACCCCTGAAACAGACTAAATATTCTAACATTCTTTTAGTAGGAACTTTAGCAGGCTTTGTGGATTTTTCAAATCGACTCTTTGGGAATTTTCCAATCTGATTGAAGCTGTGGTGGAAAGTTGTATTTTGTTGTTCTCTTTTGAATTTGTCTGAGCCCATAGAGCAGGGACCTGTTATGGTCCTTACTGCTTTTAGCAGTATGTGTGATCTGTTGACGTTTCTGAGTGAAACATAAGACATTTTAGAAGTATGCACCACAGAACAAAGGCATTTGATATCTAGCTGCTGTTGGAGAAATATTGATTGGAAAGTGAGCTTTAGAAAAAATTGTCCTTGACCATTTTGGACTCATTAGGGAACTGGTGCTGCTGTTGCAGGGATAGTGATTGGTTCTAAGTATCAGATTGCCTGTCTCTCCTTGATGCAACCTCCACAGCATAATCCTATTTTGTTTTGTTTCATCTTTGAATGGAATGGTGGTTTTAGTGAGATAAAAAAAAAAAGATACAGGAATCCCTTCACTGATACTTTTTAAATCAGCCACCTCCCAAATAATATTTCTCCCCATCCAAAATAGATAAGGAAATCATATTTGCTTGTTTGGTAGATTTTATTATTCATTATTATTTTGGTATTATTATTTTGGTAGCCGTTCACTTCCACAGAGTCCAGTATGTTCTTAACCACTCTCTCTTTTCCATAGCTGAAACATCTGAAATTGTTTGGAGGTTTTATTTGTTACAAAATGCACAAAAATCAAATCATTTCAGCATTTGTTTTTGTCAAAGCACAGCTGAACTGAAATAGCATAATAGAACTCCCAAGAGGAAAAGTTTCCTTGAATGGAGAAACAAATCTCATTTATCATTTTATGTACACTTCTAGTTTATAGCAGTCATTTCAATTTAACTTGTTATATTCCAGTCATTTTCATGCAGCTCTCTAAAATAGTCTCCTCATTTCAATTTTATCCCAAATCATATCATCAATTTTAATCTTAATTCCATTTATTTTGATCAATGGTCTTTTTAACCTATTTCCAAAACTTGTTTTCAAATCTCCATCAAAATAGTTCTCTGTTTTCTCTTCCTCTTTTAATCTCAGTTGTTCTGTGTGTCCCTTAATTATATTAAGTAATAATATGGTGAGAAATTGTGGATAGAATAGAAAAGAAATTGGTCATAAATAAATCAAAAGAGCAAAGGAAGCTAATTGGTAGTTTATTTTATAAAATAAGAGATAAAAAGAGCTTTCTATGGTTCTATGGTTCTATGATTCTCAATTCTATACTTTTTCCATTTTATTAGTTGTTTTTGTCTGCTACTTCTCTTCTATACTGGGATTCTGTTCTATGATCAATGACAAATTTTGACAACACTAGAGATTTTAATACAACCATATGTCTTAAATGGTATAGGGCCGTGATGGCGAACCTATAGTAATGTGCCAGAGGTAGCACGTAGAGACCTCTCTGTGGGCACATGTGCTACCACCAGCTGTTCTTCCGAGTTCTGACGCACCATGCACGCTGGAACCTGGAAGAGAGCAGCTAACCGGTGCGGATGTGATCCGGCCCCAAACAGATCCTGCAAATAGAGGCCATCTCTAAGAGGTTACACAGCATGTGTGAATGATATACAATATTATTCATGTTTTTAGGGAAAAGGCTATGAGTGGAAACTGCTGGAAAGTACTTCATCTTTTGTCCTGACTTTCATTTCTCCACTCTAATTCCTTTTCTAGATCGCTATTCTGTCCACTTAATATTAAATTTTTTTTAAAAATACAATTATTTATGGAAGCAGATAACTAATTGATGGGGAAGAGTTAAGTACTCCTTTGTTATTATTATTTTTGTACTTTCCATAGGCCCTTTTTATAGACAAAAATTAAGGTTGTGCAAAGATATGAAGTGATGCTTCACACAAAGGACTCCTTTGAAGTTGCTTCCAAAAATTACACATACCCTGCTTCAAAAAAGAAAAATAATAAGACTTTCCACCTTCCTTCCTTTTATATTGCTTCTGGAGACTTTTTCAACATGTCCAATAGCTGGAAGAGGCTTTTGCTTGCTGGAGGTACACTTGATAATTTTGCAAAGAGAAATTGTATTATTGCTATACATTGACAAGGCACAAAACCATGTTCCAGAGATACAGCTGCTTTGACGGACCTCATAATCTTAGCAGTGGATATTAGTAGTGCGTTATCACATAATAGTTTGCGTGCTGGGCGGTATGAAACATTGACATTGTTCTATTTGAGAACTTTAGCTTATAGAAGAGAACAGAATATCCCAATTTCTATAAATACTCTCTAGAAAGAGTATCTTGACATTAAAATCAAAGTTTGTGTTGTCTAGCACAATTTTCTTGGATTCATGACAGCTTCCTTCCCTGATGTTGGCTTTAGTCATGCATTAAACTATGAATTTATTCTGGGGAAAAAAAGTATAAGATTTAATTTGTTGAATTGCCAGGCTGTCATTCAAGCCTGTGCGTTTCAAATCTGTTTTGTAGATGATAGCCTTTTCTGTCTGTTCCAGAAATATGTCTGTTTTGCAACAGTCGCTATGAATTCTACAACTGTCACTTGGAAAAACTGAAGACATTTTATTATCATTATTATTAAAGCTACCTGGATTTCTACTCATAAATTCATGACATAATCAACTATTATCTCTATTTCCTTTATACGTTGTTGTCTTGAGATGATTTCTTTAGCTGATTTAGAAGGATACAAATTACATTATGCAGTCAGAGGTCCAGGAGCTGTGCAACACAGGAATTCTGGCAATCAAGAATAAAATATAAATAAGTCCTATACAAAAACTAACTTTAATCTAAAGCACTACTCTGTCATTCAACTGACGTTTTAAATGTTCAGCAAATGAGCACAAATGCTCGGTGCTCAATGAGCATTTTTGGGAGCCTGCCCACAATATGCTCCAAGGAAACATTGGTCCAATTTTAGGAGCACTCTCCATAGTTTCATCATATAAGCCTGGTGGCCATGATTAAGTAACACACCAACTATTTACTGAAATACGATAAATGTTGACTACCGTCTTGAGAACTGTGTGGTTGACTAAAATAAAAATGTCATTCATTGTTTCACTACACAGTGGATATGGTAATATGTTACGTATATACAGGTACATGTATGTAGGTATTTCCATATTTTCTGACAAAAATAAAATTTGACTAGCACAGTTTTTAAGTAATATAAAGTTATTCCATATTTATAAAACAAAAGATATATTACTTTGGCAATTATGACCTTAGGAAAGGGATTGCTGTATGAAAAGAAAATAGCAACAGGTTTCTCTCCTCAGTGAGGAGTGTTCATATATGTTTTTGCATTAGGACAATATATATAAATGTGTGTGTGTGCGTGCGTGTATATACACACACACACATATATACATATACATATACAGTTTCTGTTTCTGGAGATAAGCAATGAGAGAAAGCTAGTCTCATTAATTCAGCATTTGAAAATGCAAAAAACATCTTTGGCTGGCAATCAAACGGACCTTTAGTTTAATCCAATCTGTGTCATATACTTTGGTCTAATATCAGTCTCTATTCCATGGGACAGCAAAAGGAAAGCAAATGACAAAATATGTATCTTGATATTGCAATACATAATAATACAAGGGGTGGAACTTGTATTGTGATGTCATTATGTTTTTTTCATTAATTTACTGAATTATTAACTTGAGGAAGGTTCTTCTGGCTCCAAGAACAACAAAACTTTATCTTTCATATAAAGCATATAATGTGAAAGTATTTTTTTTACATAGCTGCTCAAACTCACAATATAAGAAGAAACAATCATTATTTATTTTCTAATTATTTTCACCAAAGAAATTCTGGAATTTTAAACAAAATTTATGCGCTTTATAGACACATTCTGGTGTTGAATTGCACAATGAGTAATTATCTGCTGCGAACTCTGCATTGGCGACAGGAAGGGCATCTGGCCAGTAAACATTCAGCTCCATTCAGTTGCCCTGACTCCACTCCGATATAAGGGATTACGGGGTCATTAAAAGACAAAAAAAAAATCTAGTGTAGAATTCAAAAGGGGGCATATTTTTTGTAACACTTTGCAAACACTATAATGCAACCATGCACAGTCTAACACAGTAGAAATCCCGTTAGAACCCCACAATTACTCAAGCCCATCATTGCTTAGTCCATTTTTAATGTATTATTACTTTGAATTATAAAACTATTGATTAGGTTTAAAAAAAATCACTAGCCAACAAAAATGTTTTGGAAACAGCATTGGATAATCAAAATTGCAACACTTTGATCTGATCAGAGAAGGAATGGTAATTTGTATATTTTTAGGGGTTTTTTTTCTTTTTACTCTCTTTTGAATTAGTACCATATTGCCACTCTGATGAAGTACCATATTGCCACATCTGGCTTAGATGATATGTGAATCAGAAGTGGTATTCAGCAGGTTCTGACCAGTTCTGGAGAACCAGTAGCGGACACTTTGAGTAGTTCGGAGAAACGGTAAATACCACCTCTGACTGGCACTGCCCCCATCTATTCTCTGCCTCCCGCATCCCAGCTGATCGGAAGGAAATGGAGATTTTGCAGTAACATTTCCCTGGAGTGGGGTGGGAATAGAGATTTTACAGTATCATTCCCCTGCCACGTCCACCAAGCCACGTCCACCAAGCCATGCCACGCCCACCTAGCCATGCCACAGAACCGGTAGTAAAAAATTGTGAATCCCACCACTGATGTGAATCTAAATTCAGGATTGAATTTGGCCAGTATAACGATTCTGTGGCTCCCTGAAACAACATGAAATTCCATCCAGCTTCATGTAAATGAAACTAGACCTTCCCAAAGTTTTACGCGGTTCTTCAGAAAACTATGGAAATGCATATAATCCACAGGAGTTTGGGAGTATTACATTAAGGAACACTTTGTTAACACTTCTTTTACCACTTGAGATTCAACTGAAGATTCTTTGAATCTGCAACAATTGCAACATCACAGAGAAGTTAAAAAAAAACCCAAAAAAACCTGATTTTATATTAGCCAAGTCAGAGATTGATTTAAGGCAATTCACAAGGCAAAAAAGTCAAGTGAAACCAAATTGTGTATGAGTGGTTAAAGAGAAGACAGCTCTCAAAATGTTAATTCTCCTTTCAGGTTGTAAAGGTGCTTTTGAAAGGAGAGCCTGCACAAATTACTAATCTAACACTTTACAAGGGAGGGAAAGCTTCATATTTTTGTGGGGGAGCTTCCAATTGGCATCCATCAGCTACTACAATATAAACAGAATGCCACATGGAAAGAGGCGCTTTCCATTTCAGCTCACTTAAAAACAAATCAAAATACCTTATTTTAAGAAATCTGATTTTGATAATCTTGAAAACTTCAGCAAAAAAAAAAAGCTGTATTAGTCCAAACTTATACTTGCAATGTAAATAAGTATCACTTTAAAAATTACCGGTAGTTTTTCCCCTTCTTTTCCTGCTTTTAAGATTTTATGTATTAGATAATAAACTTTATTGTGGACATCACTTTATCCCCTGTTTGCTAACACAAGCATAAGTGCATTGCAGAAGCAACTTTAAAAAAAAATAACAATGAATTTTTATTTAATGTAACTAAAAAGATAACATATTGAAGAGGAATTTCTTACCTAACTCCAGGTAAAATTGCAATACGTGTACTGTTCCTTCTTTCTTCAAAAAACTCATAAATAGAAAGAAAAGATCCTGCTTGCCTTCAAATTCTTTCAGTTCAAAGTGCAACGCCTTAATAGAAGATTCAATATGGAATTTATTTCTAATTATCCATACCATCATTTTCTAATGCATATACACTTAACATGCATTTTTTTTCACACTTACAGAAGGTTTTTTGTTTCTAGATTCTGCAAATTTCTGCAAGAAAGTAACTAAAGGTGAAGCAGGTTCAGTGGCTATTTCAGGCTGTAAGAAAAAAAATCAGAAAAAAAAAATCCAGCATCCAAGAACAAAACTGTATGATTTCACAATTACTATAATTCTTTTTTTCTTGTAGTACTCACTGGACTATCATCAATGAAGATAAGTATCAAGTGGTTCACAGTATCCTAAAAGAAAAGACAGGCATATTTAAGAGGTAGCTGAGACAAAAGGTGCCTCATGTTATATTTTCCTTAGAAACATTTCTTAACGACTCTAAGCCCCACCATTACCGAAGTGAATTCAGCATTTCTGCCCTACTTCCAACTTGGGTGAAAGATTTAATTTGGAAATCAGCCAACATCTTTGTAAAACTGGGACATAAACCACCACTTTGGGGCACAGAACCAAATGAGATTCCACCTAACCACCTACTTCTTGTCCTACACACTCAACAAATACAGTTAGGGTGAGGCTACCAGATTTGTAATGTACGGTAAATATCCAGATTATCTCTACATGGTAGCAAAGAGAGTGCTATGTATCTTTTTGTTCCTATGCCCAATGATGAATGGAATGTTGGTAGTCCAAGCACAGGGTTCTAGTAGAAGAGCAGTATAGGAGGAAGGAACAAGTGAGGTGGGGAAATGCCACAACTTGTACTAGCCACCTCTGCTTCTGGTCCCATACTGTACACTGAAGCAAGCAAAATGTCCTAGAAATAGAGCTCTCTATACACCAGCCATAGAAATGTAATAAGTGTAGGTTATCTACAGTTAGATTCACATCTAAGACTGATGGAAACCAAGGACCTGAGAATTATTAAGAGAAAGTCTAAGAATTTAGACAGTTACAAGCAGGATAGTATTTTGTAAAATAGGATGTTCAGCTGTGGTAAATTCAATATTTCCAGATATCAAGGAAGTCCTTTAGATATAACTCCTAGAGCTCCAATCAGTTATTATTATCACATCATTAACTCAAACCCCACAAAGTAACTTCTACTGGTCTGGACTTTGTCTCCTGTTGTATTGGTGTAATTCAATTTTCTTGCAGTTAAGGGAAAAAAACAGGGAATTTATAATTTGGCATACATATACTTAGATAACAGTTCCATTCTGCAAAGCCTTCTATAACCTGACTTTCATGATATTCTTCTACCCATTGTACTACTTTGCATGAACATGTAATACAATTTTTATAGACCTATAAAATCCAAATGTACATAAAATGATATGAATTTATTTAACTGTCTAATATGGTCAACTTAGGTTTGTCTACCAGAGTCCCTGACCAAGCTTAACTGCCTCCCAACTCTTCACTAATGTTTGCTCTTTTATGCTAAAATGGAAAAGATGAGGAGATAAACATTAAGATAAAGAAAATTGATATTCTAGGGAAGCAATTCTTGATGTCCCAAACCCATTTCCTTTCCCAACACTTCCGGCTGCAGGAATGGAGTATGGGGATGCAAAATGGAAAACTGCACCTCAGATTTTAAAGATTTTCAACAAAAACTCTCTTTTTATAACCCTGTAATCCCTTAATTCAGGGCACAGTTGGGGTGACTGTATGGAGCTGAGCGTTTACTGGCCAGATGCCCTTCCTGATACCGTGTGGAGTTCGCAGCAGATATTTTTTATTTGTACCCTGATAGAGAAACATCTGTCACTGTCTAGGATTGAACTCTCAATCTCCCGAGTGGGAGGCAAGCATCTTAACCTCCAGGCCATCAAGATTCTTTAACAAACACCTCCTAAATTGCACCTAACTAAGATACCCAACTCTTACAAGCTATAATTCAATTGGATATAAAATGAGACAACCCTGAAGTTAACATTTTTCATTAAAAATCTAAATTCTTATTGAACCCTTTCCTCCTTCACTGCACATTTCATAAGCCACCACACACCTGCCGTGGCCTACACAAATTACCTGGAGCTTCTCAACACTTACCGGATCAGCTAAGTAATCCATAGAGGGAAGGAAAACAGAACCCGATAGGATTTCTCTTATGAGTAAGGTGAATGTCCTAGAGAGAATAAAAGCCAATTTTATGCAGTCATGCCTTCTTCATCAGCTTTCATGAAGTTAGCATTCAAATTAAATTGGTGTAAAGAATCATTTAATGCACTGTTAAATAACTATACATACATACACAATTTACATTTTTTTCACAGAAAACTGATCTGCGCGCACACACACACATTTTTCTTTTTGGTAGTCTTTATATATCCACTCACTTAATCTGACTTTGAGGACATACAAAAGAATGACAAGAAGTTAAAACCAATAAATAAAAAAAATCCCCAACACCTGTCACTAAAATCAAGCAGGCAATACATAGCAAATGCATCTGAAATTTACTGTAACTCCTAAAAATGGAGACTTTACTCATTTAGCCTTTGGGAACAGGTGATCCTGTAAATAATAGGGTTCTATGCCACACACAGGGCATTTATTATGACAGCAGCCAACTATAGACCTAGGCCAAATTGAAGCCTCTGTGCACTTGATCTCTGCCACTGGGCTGATGGAACCAGAAAAATACAGTGTTTAATGATATCCTCCATTAAACTTCATGGCAATCTGAAGAACAATTACCCAGCCTCAGCTTTTCATTTAACAACAATGTACAATGGGGAAGGAAAACAATCTATAGACTGATATTCTCATCTCTGGATGGAACTGAACAATTTCTTGCCTCTATGCCATTGTTTCTTCTTGACGCTTGTAATCCTTGCAAGTAATTTAATGTGCTGTCCTGGCATACATAGAAAGAAGCCAGATACACTGAAAGATATATCTTGGCACTGCATATGTGGTACTAACAAAACGAAAACGGTTTCCGGTTTTTAATTTTCTTTCCTTCATTTCTCATGCTGCACATATGACTATTTATGTCTGGGCAGGGCCTCCTCAGAACATGTTACATAGCTAAGGAAAAACTTGTGGTGGGATCTCTGCCTCAAAATAATGTACATCTAGATATCGTTGTGGTGATTTCCTGGTGTTCCTTTGACAGTCAAGGCAAGCCACGGGACTGAAAGGATAATAGTTGGAGTGAGGGTAGATAATGTGAATCCACAGAAAATTCTCAGGTGGCTGCAAAGCTAAGAGGTCAACACTGCTTTGCAAAAAACATAATCTTGAATGGATCAAATAAATAATCTCTACCGCTTCTGAAGCTAAAATCATTGGGGCCAAGCTGTTACTCTGTTAGTTGTTCAGCAGAACACGCTTCAGTGCAACAGACAATTGAAAACAACTTCTAGAATAGCTGAGCACCTTCTAAACAAAAATGTTAACTAATTAAAAGCATAACATACACTATATAAAGTGTATTTATTTATTTATATCCCGCCTTTTATTATTTTTACAAATAACTCAAGGTGGTGAACATATCCAATATACCTTCTTCCTCCTACTTTCCTCACAACAACACTGTAAGGTGGGTTGGCCTGAAACAGGGTGACTGGCTCAAGGTCACCCAATTGGCTTTCCTGCCTAAGGTGGGACTAGAACTCACCGTCTCCTGGTGAGTGGCCCAAACTCACCCAGGCACTT
>JANHFK010010711.1:170365-175784 GCA_036250565.1 Sibynophis collaris | reverse complement strand
GAAGCCCTGCCTTCTCCCCCCCCCCCCCCATCACTTTTCCTCCCTTGGAGATGCCTGGGCTTGATTGCAGCGTATCCTGCCCACAAATTCATAGCGGTAAAAGATGGCAGGAAGATGGTTTCTCAGCGGTGGTTGTAAACTTGGGGATCAGACGTCGTTGAATATAAATTCCAATATTCGTTCGTTTGCAGCTGATATGGCAAATATTGAGGGACGCTGGGAGCTGGCAAACCCAGTAGAGTTCCCGTTCACTTCCGATGCAAAACCAGTTGGACGACACCAGAGATAAATTGTATACACCTGCTCCCCTAATGAGATATACTCCTGCGTGACTCATTTAGGTTATCAAGGTCGCGGATCAGGCCTTATTAACGCTTCTTGATAAAGTGCTTATGTGTTTGCTGACCAATTCACATTGTTTGATTTTACTGAGTCGCTGTTCTAGATCAATTTAAAGCTGGCTACATGCCTGTTTATTGGATGAACGCTGCTAAAAACGAGCGTGTTAAACCCTGCAAGCCCCTTCTTTCCTGGCAACAATGGGAGGTGACAACTGCCGTATTTTAAGGCAATTTTATCATGCACACTCCAGGCCTCTTCCCCCCAATGATATATATTATACTCTAGAAACCTCTCAATTGAACTAAGTAGAAATAATATAATCGGACTATATACCTCCAAAAGTATTTCCAAGTCCGTATCTATATCTTTAAAACCACGAACAATTTGGGTATGAAATATTTAAAGGAATATTTAAAATATTTTCTTGCCCCAAGCGGAAATTTTTGGACATTTCTGTCATGCCCCTTATCCAATGAAATTAGATGCATGAGAACAGGAAACCCAGCCTTTGCTATGGGTAACTCCATTTTTTAGAAAGTCTATTTATTAAAGCTGAAATTGTAGCATTCCTCCTTCAAATGTATTTGAAACTTTTTGAGTTTTGTATTTTAAAGTTTAAGTAAGTGCATTATATTAAAAGATGGTTTATGTCACATATTTATGCTGGGATGTATTCTTTTAATAATGTCATCCATAATGGTAACTACTATTATTGTGCAAATCAACATTCATATAAAATTTACTCTCAGGAAAAATAACTTCTTTAATGAATCTAATTTGGCTTGCTATGTATGCAGTGTGATCTGGATCTATAAATATATGTTTTTAAAAAATCTTTTAAAGCTTTTGTTCTGTAGCATGATCAAAAAGCATAGTACTCATTATCATGCCATATTCCCACAAACCCATGACTTGGGACGTTTAAAACCAAAACTACTTTAAAGTACTGTAGTTTCCTTATCTTTACATTTTTCTTTCAGAAAATTCAATAGGTTATTTTAACAAAGCATGCACATTTTGTATTTTAGCTTACAATGAAATAGTCAATATCGAACAAAAATTAAAAGTAGTTTCAGAATTAAACTACTAAGTATAAATGCAAACTATACAAAATGGGCACTCCCAAATATGAATTTCATTTGAATAGTCTTAAAACTAATGCAAATCTGGTTATTCTTGACACAACCATCCAAATGTCTGTACATGTAATTTTCTCATATACCGTGTCCCAGCCTGTAATACCACTACAAATAAGTGCTTTGGTACTGGAATAGAATTCATGATTCCGTTTGAAATACAGTGGAATATTAAAGCAGTTACATTCTGCGTTCAAGAGTCCTCGTATATTAATATTCTGTGAATGGTTCTTCTATTCCTAGGCTAACCTATATAGATCATTTAGAAACCGCCAATCTCCCTTATAGAACATACCTGGGTGGTGTATATGTAGGCATAAAAACACAAAAACTATATATAATTAGCATGTTTTATGTCTCACAATTATGTGCTCCTCTGAGCGCAGCACAGCCAGGTTTACAGACCTTTCCAAAAAGCCAGGAAAGGGCCTCGCTTCTGGGGGAGAAAACATTTCAAAGCGCAACTTGCATCATTTTACCCCCAGTCTCTGTATCTGTGAATTCATGGACATTTCCAATTTGAATGTGAGTCAGTGTGCTAGGCGAATACTGTCAAATTTTCCTTCTTTCCATCTTTTGTATGCAGATAGGATAAAATGGAGGAATTCCTTCCATTTAAAAATTCTATCTCACCTGTTTTAACTCACACATACCGAAATGTTATTACCTACTTACCTGCATTGTTTGTGCAGTTCTTCAGAATAGCAGACAATCATACTAACAAATCCCTATTCTAAAAGGGTGTGTGAATATTAGGATTAAATATGTATGTCATTGTTTAATTTTATGTTTCTAAGTGTTTCCATGCATGCTTCCCCCAAGTGTTTTTTGGGGGGAAGCAGTATACACTTCATATAACATCTTGAAATTTTGTTCTAAAAATTATTAACGTGTAATTTTTTTCACTGGAATGCTGTGGCATAACACAACTATAGGACATACAATGTCACGTTTGCTTCTTTTGCAGCAATTATATCCAACAAAACTCATTGCTTGATTAAATGTAGCATCCAGTTAGTCATTCATATTTAACTTATAAGCAAATACTGATTCTAATCTCAAAAGTAAATTGTACAATCTTAAGCAATTTACAACTATTTCATTTTTAAGGAATATCCTTTTTTGGAATCATCATTTGAGTTTAATTTCCAATGTGTTATTTTTTTTTCACCTTTTACTGTAATAAAGTATGCTTAACATCACCCCTCCTATTTACTTCATAGAATGTAATTTTCTACCAAGGACTATCAAAAACATATGCATACTTTTTTACAGTTTTCTTTAAAAGTCATCTTGTATACCAAAGGTCAAAAAGAATTTCAGGATACCTTTATGTAGCTGACACTTCTCCATTAATTATTTCTTGTCAGAATATTATATAAAGACTGTCTTAAATTGTGTTTAATTTTTGATGATCATGCCAATACATAGCAAACTATTCAAATAGTTGCAATTGCCTTCTTTCAGGATTTTTTAAAGCTCCCCCATCTAGTTTATAAACCCTGGGATTTCCAATTTTTTTCCCATTTAAGCCAAGCTCATTTATATACTATCTGTGATATGAATATTTGTTAAAGTATAAACAATCACATTTAGTTTACTCAACACTTCTTATATTAACTGTTTGCAAACATAGTTGCTTATCAAGTTCACTTTAGTTCAGCTATACGCTATGTAATATACTCTGTAGAGTCTAGAATAATTGCTTTAAACATGGCTTCCAAGAAATACTATTTTTCATTAAAATAGACTAGTTCTAATCCTTGGTCTTCTATAAACTGCAACAGTAACTTGCATAAGCTACTCAATTCTGGAACACAAATACCTTCATTAACATATAAGCGAACACAGAATTTTATACCTCCAATATTCCTGCTGTAATACAATAGTAAACCTGTCTTAATATGACAACAGGATGTGTGATATTTTGTAAGCATCTCTTGATAACTTCAATAAATGTTGATGTGATCTACAACATTGACATCTGTCATGATCAATTCAGTGTTATCTAAAATCATATATCTATATATCCATTAGTGAAATCTCATTTCCTTTACATATTCAACTTAAAAATTTTCAAAATTAACATTTTCTCTTAAAAGATCAATTTTTCCACAATACAAGTTTCCACATGCATTTTACTGTAGCTTTATCATTATACTGTTAAAAAAACTGCACCAATGTCAGAACAGTGCAAATAATGTTTAATTGTAAAAGTCAGAATGGCTTGAATTCATAATTATTTGAGAACACTGTCAAGATTCTGTTACTTATTACTCACCATTGCTTACAAACTCTACAGATAAGTCAATTCCAGTCCATTTTGACATGTATCCTATAGCCCACCTTCTCTTGCAGACATGTGATTATAATTTCAGCTTCCATATTATTGTAAATTTTCATTTTTCATCTGCATCAATATTTGTTATGAATAAATAATCATTTACTCCCCCCCCCAGTCAAAATCAGTTATGCTTGAAAACTTTTAAGAAATTTGTTTTTCAGCAATGGGAGGGATTTGGAAGATCCAAGTTAAGATGGTATTCCCTCTTTCTAAAATTCCTATAAAGAATCAGGTCAGATTTGGCATGAACACCTTGACAGTGCTCTTCATTAAACCATGACAGTAAAGATGCCAGTTGGCACTACAACCTCATTGAAGGGAGCATTTCAACCTCCTTGGCACTGGGATTGCCAATACCAAGGATTACAATGAAATCAAAATTTAAGGCTACATTTAGCAAACCTAAATTCCATAAACCTCATCCTATCAAGTTTAAGATTTTAGAAGCTGATGCAACACTCATATTTCTTATTCAAATATGGAAAGTAGAACTTTACCATGGGCAGCATATGAAACTGTGGCAATAGGTGTTTCATTAAGCAATGACTTTTTACCATCAGCCACTTAGCTTTTCTCTTAACTAGCAAGGCACATTTACATATTCCCATGAATACTTGACAAATTTTAAATTACACTTTATGTCCCAGCTATCCCAGTAATTGACATACAATATACTAAAATGGTTTATTAATATAACAAAAATTCAATTAATGTGAGAGACAGACTACTGGAAATGACTATTCTAAAAATGTAAATACAAGTAAACATACTGAAATGTGTGCGCACGAGTTTTTAAACCAGAAGATTTCTGCACTAACACACATTTATATTAATGACACATAAAAAAAATAAAAACTTTATTACAAAAATAAGTTACACTTGCCTCCAGCTTACAGTATAAAACAATTTTATTTGCAGGAATGCAAAATGATTGTTTGCAATGAGCAATTTAACATATGACATCTATTTTTTTTTATTTTTTTTTTCATTTACTGGGGAACTGGTGTGTATAAAACCTTAATTCGGTGTTTCAGATCTTATTGTGGTGCCTACAGGTAAGTAACAACTGCAGTATCCCTTTGGGGAAGGTATAACAAAAGCTCTTTCTGTGAAGTCCGTATTAGATCATAGAGTATCTTACCTATGCATAGTTGGACTTGATAGAACTTTTTGGAAGAGTGATTCAATAGAGGATGCTTCACCACTTAACACTCACTGTCATCAAGGTGCTTTAGAAAATTAAAACATAGCACAAATGATTGTATTCTACTCTACAGATTATCATGATCTGCATAAAGAGAAAATGGAAAGCTGATCTGCTTGTTTTTACAGCAATCAGCAGTAAGAAATGCACTAATGAGAAAACATACCTTTACCTAAAAAGCTAAACTACAGCCATATACTATTTTCTATGATTTATGAAAAACTTCAAAATATCCAAATGTCAGGCTTCACTGTACAGCTGTCAGTTTTAGTCTGACCTTTTATAAAGGGACACTGCAGTATTTAGTACAAGTTGCTGATGCACTTTTTTTTAACATTTGATGTCTTACAAAAAGTAACATCTTGCTAAACTATTATACATCCAAATAACTAC
>JANHFK010010711.1:152865-165365 GCA_036250565.1 Sibynophis collaris | reverse complement strand
CAAAAGAGTAACGGTTATGGGTAATGCAGAAAGATTCTAAGGACTTGGATAGTGGCCCCACAGGTTGGTAATTCCTCATCTCTGATCTATATGCATAAAACATCAAGTTGAGCAAGGGAGCAAAACAACTGTCCAGGAAATAGAATGCAAGAAGTCTTATAATTGAACCAAAATGTGTATCAATCAATGCTATAGAAATGTTTTTCCATAATGTAGGTTAAGGCAGCTATATAAAAAGACAGTGTTCTTACGTGCAGCATGGACATCCAGAAATGTTTTTTTTCACTAAGTCTATCTGCCTTTAGAAATCTAAAATGCTTTCAATAGGTGATTTTAATAACATGTGGGTTTTTAATACCGTTTAGATTTTGGGATTAGTTAGCAACTTTCTAATTTTTTCTGTGTGTTTATAGTTGAAACATTTTAGGATGACATATATGTGAAAAAGAGGCACTATATGCCATACTATTAAAACAAGAGATTAGCAAAAGTCACGCTATAAAAATAGTTTCATACAACTTATGCAGGCAGGCCAAGTATGTATTTTAACTATTAAAAATACAAATCTGATTCATACACTTTAAATACATTCATGGTAATATTATTTGAACACTTCCAAAACACAGTTCGATGGAAGTCATAATAGATTCCATTTTACAAGCCCTATATAAATTTTGGCTTGCTATTATCCTCAAACCCTTATGGTTCTAACATATCTACAAGTTACAGCTAATTTGCATTCTCCCCAATTTTTTTACAAATATTATTTGTCACTTCTGCTGCAGTCATTAAGCAAATCACTATAGATTATTAAGCTTGACATTACATGACCTTGACTTGTGACTTTCTGCCGGCATCCCCATTGACTTTTTTTGTCAGAAACTGGCTGAATCACACAGTAGTTAAGTAAATCTGGCTCACCCACTAACAACCTGGTCACAAATTATGATTATGTAGGATGCTGTAAACTTCATTAATGCATACTGGTTGCAAAGTATCCCCATCCCAATCACGTGATAACTGTATTGGCTGAAAGTTTGAGTACCAGTCATAAACCTACTTTTTCAATGCTGGTATAACTTTGAACAGTCACTTAACTAGACATTCGGTAAATGAGGATTACCTGTATATTTGCAGTATACTAACTGTGGTTTTAATAATGGAAACTGCCCAGAGTTTCCTATGAAACTCTATGAGATGTGTGGCAAATAAATAAATAAATAAATTTGCTATGAGATGTGTGGCAAATAAATAAATAAATATCTACTATTGTCTCTGAAAGACTAATAATCATATCCATTGATGGAGTTGCAGCTTAGGCTATCACACATATATATGTGATATATATATAATATTAAAAAATACAAGCTGCCCACAAATATTTTCACATCACAAAAGCTGATCTTTCTAACCAGAAATGCACTGATCAGAGTAAACATTCTTTTGGTTTTATTCAACTAGCCAAGAGAAATGTTTTTTAATATTTTGTGTAAGTTTGACTCAAGAAAAATATTGCTTTCTATGATTTAGAAAGTTTTTCTCATGACTAGCATGTCAATTACTGCTCCCCATTCCTATATTATTTCTTTTGGGAAGAGAAATAATTTTCACTTGATCAAATCTAACTGAGATAATCCTTGTACAGAATGGGATTCTAGTTTATCAATAGGTATTAATCTGTTCACACAGTTATTCTCTCTCTACTATGAATAAATCAAAAGACCAGCACTTATATCCTAGGAAAAGCATGAATTAAAAAGGTGGTACACTGACAACTATCATCATAGAATTCAAGTATACATATATTTTCTGTCTCATTACAATATAACCATTAACAGGTACATTATGCTTTAACACAAGAATTCTACATATAAGGTAGTGCTAAATGCATTAAAATCATGCTTTCCATCCTTACATTTGATTTTTGGCAGCTTGTCTCTGTGCTTTCCGTTCTTTCCTTTTCTGATCTGGTGGCTTTGCAAACACAATTTCTATATTTTCTCCTTCTAAATCTTTGCCATTCATTCCTTCCATAGCCTATGAAGAATATAATTTGTAATCATTCTTACCAAAGTAGTCTTACAAATATAGCACACAAATTGTAAGTACAGTGAGAAAAATGGTAACTATGTAGAACACACAAAATCATTGCCTCTCCCACTAAAGGCCATGTTGGTCTATTTTTTAATTTTTCAATGGGTAAGATTTAGAATTATCTGCAACCATGAAAACCAAAAATGAACATTAGAAGCAGAATTTCAGTATATTTTGGAATGAGTATTAACAAAGGTCATAATACCCACTTTATACTTTAATTCATAATTTTTTGGGGTAGAATTTGACACTAGCGTAAAATCTGAAGCAAACTGATTTACTTAGTATAATTTACTTGAGTTTACTTATTTACTGTCCTGGCAAGAATTGGTCTTGTTGGCTCATTCTTGACAATTATTCAGATTATTCATGAGGACAATGAGAACTAATGGCTTTAAATTGGCACACTACTGAGAGGATAATTAAACCTTCCCTTATTTATTAGTAATAAACAGAACCCAAAACCTGACAACATAAAATTGTAGCATACATTTTAGATTATGACAGATTTCTGAAGAAATTGCCACTAAGAGTCTATTCATGATTGCAGCAGAGTATCACTGTGATAAATACCTGAGAGCTAATTTTATGTAGTTAAGATGTTAAGACTAGATACCAGGAGACCACAAATGTTAGTTTTGCCTTATACATGAAAGGCAGGTGGGGAACTATAGGATAGTCACACCTTCTCAGGCCAAACCCACTTACATAGTTACAGTGGGAAAATCAGGAAATGTATGCCACTTTGAATTCACTAAATTGAAATCTATTAAATAAATGAAACTGGGAATAAAAACATACCTTTACAGCACCATCACGCTCATCAAAATGAATAAAAGCATAATCTTTTAGCTTTTTCACCCTCTCCAGTTTTCCAAATTGACTAAAAGCCTTTTCTAGTATTTCTTCTGTGACTGAATTTGCAAGATTCCGTACAAATAATACTTTTACCTAAAACAAAGCATTGTGTTAGCTTAGTGTGACCAGTATATTATTGCAAATAAAACAAACATATGTATTAGATATACTTATTTAGCTTTTGTCAAAAAGTAATTGTGGGTAAGTCATAACTGGACACAAACTAAGAGAGTCTTAATTTTCAAATAATTTTCAATAATATGTTTTTTACTTAGGCCTTTGACAAGGGAAACATTTTTTCCTCCTTTTCTTGTTTATTTTTTTTATGGGGGAGGGGCATGGTGGCTCAGCAGTTAAGACATTCGGCTTGTCAGCTGGAAAGCGAGCAGCCCAGGTTCAAGACCCAGGCGCCACACAACAGGGTGAGTGCCGGTCTTTGCTCCAGCTCCTGCCTACTTAGCCATTTGAAACCATGCAAATAGATAAATAGATACTACTATTTGGTGGAAAGGTAGTGCTATGTGATGTCAGGTTGGCCACTTGGTGTGGAAATGTCTCCGGACAGCGCTGGCTCAATGGCCTTGAAACGGAGATGAACACTGGCCCCTATTACTAGAGTTGGCAATGATTAGTGGAGTAAAATCCACAGGGACTCCTTTACCTTTTTCTCTTGGTTTCATTGTAATTTCTTTGTTCAGTTTGTTATGATCTACCCGAAAAAGGAGTTGGACAGCATACATGTTTATTTTTATTTATTATTTTTATATTATCTTTATTATATTATCAATTTATTTATGGAGCTAAAGTTCAACTGCTACAACAGAGATATTTGAATTTACTGCAACATCATTTAGATAAATGAGGATATTAAGGCTAAACAAAATAGTAGTTTCTCAGTGAGACAAGAAGTTTAAGTCACTCTCTGAATGTGTGCCAGTTATGACTATTCAGCTCTCGAGTCTAGTTTGATGCATGCCCAAGCAAAAAAAACAGGACATTCGTTCACTAATAACTAATCTCCACTCAAGATTGAAGTAAATTTCATGGTACAATGTCTAAGTAATGAGCTCTTAAAATACAAATTTCCTTTTTGTATCCCAAATCTATCAACATTGTTAGTCTTGACAATTTGGATGTAAACATAACTGTACAAGGAGCAAGGAGTTTTGCTCCTTCTAAAAGTCATCTCAGAGTCAAAGAACTTTTAAAGACAATACTGGAGGTGGTACCAAAGCTTTAGAATGAAATAACACATCCAGGAGGATAACAAATCTTTCCACTGAACACTATTAATGAAGAGGCGCCTTTCTATAAATAAAAGGTGAGCCCAGGATTCAATATTATTATTTCTTCTCTGCAAATTAACTAAGTTTCCTGAAAAACTCATCATTGCTACTGCTGAGTTTGAGCCTGTGAGGAATCCCTGTGGTTTGTGTTCACTGAAAAGTTGGCTGTAACCTTTGCTCAGAAAAATCAAGGGAGGCAATAAAAAAACCAGATCACATTGGGAATATAACATAAAAAAACCAGAAATTTAAGAAAATAAAGTGACAGTATCAAATACTATGCTGTAACAGACTTCACTGCCATAGCAAAAACGGGAATGATGAAAGGTTGACACTCACACCGTTTGGCAGGGTCACACTCTAACCGCTGTAGGAAAAATAAAGAAACCTAGTGAACACTGTTTTATGGATGAATTAAGGTACTATGATATCAAATAAGAAAGGGGCTTAGGGAATATTTCATATTCCAAGGATGAAAATGTTTTTATGACGTTAAATATCAAAAATTAAAATATGAAACAGCATCACAGGAGTAATTAGGAGTAAACAGATTATATAATTTGTATGAATTATTTTGTGTAAAACATCCCATTCAGAGCAGGGGCAGTAAAAGTTAAATACACTATTTTACAGAACAGAATTTATGTCCTTATGATGTACATCAACAGTCACAATGTTTGCAAAAGAGCAGAAACAGATGCATGCTATTTTCACTACTCTCGTAAATTTACCTTTGCCATCACTTCAGGATCTGGATCTTCTATGGGGTCAGCCCATTCAACTGTAACAACATTACCCCAAACTTTCACTTTTCCACTCATTAACCTACGCCTGGCTTGAGCTGCTGTTTTGTGATCTTCATATTCAAGGAAACAAAAGCCTCTGTTCTTTTTTTTGTCATCAGGTTGGTGATACAATATTACATCTGTGAGACCCTCTGAAATTGAAGCCAGTCATATACATTTAAGTGAACCATTAGTTATAAGTAGAGTATAACATTTATTAAAAATAAACGATGAAATAAAAAAATAAAGAAACTTAAATTCCCATCTAAACTTTTTTTAAACAAAGAGATCAGCTCCAATTTCAAAGGACAAAAGATTAGAGTTGATGCACAAAGCACTTACATGGGTTTGGACATGGAGCCCAGTGAAACAGTTCAATCAATCAATATGGTATTTGTATCCCAATGTTAAGCTGGACCACTGAAAACAAATTGCTGTGATGTCATGAAATTTTCATTTTCAATATCAGGTATGTCCAAACCACAGTCCATAGGCTGCATGCAATTCCTTAAGATCTTTCAACATTATGTGATTTATATACATTAACTATGTTACATATTTCATATGCGGATCAAGAAATTTCTTCTTTACTCAATGCAGCCCAGGCAAACCAAAAGGTTGGACACCCATGTTCTAAAATGCTTTACAGCTTATATGATAAGAACAAAATGTCCCCTCTAAAATGGTGGCTGTTCCAAAACTCCATAACCAAAGCATGCAATGCAAATGGTGTAATAAATCTGGAATGGTCTCTCAAACTTCAGTTTCTTAAACAGTTCCCATATCTTTATCTCTTATGATCTCAGTTTACAAATGCCATCATCATCCAACATCAGCCGAAAGATGGTGATAAAGTTCATCACAGATCACTTTAATAACAATTACATTATTAGCACCTAGCAACTTACCTGTTACTTTGCTAAATTCTTCTACAATTTGCTCCTTGGTTTTACTCTTAGGGATAGAGCCAACAAAGAGCCTATTATTGGCCACAGAGATACATACTCCAATATGTTTCCCAGAACGAATTTCATGATTGTTATACTAAAAGAAAGAAAGTTATATAACAAATTACTTTTACAGGCTTACTCTTGCACCCAATTATACTTGATGAGTTTGGCTCATATGCTTAAGGGTCTTGAATGTTGTCCAACTCTTTCTCTTACATGAAAATTTGTTCTCAATTGTAAAGGCTATAACGAGGGTCTTTTGCTATATTTAAGAATGAAGGTACTAAGAACACTAATGACAAAGAATTGTTAAGCAACTATAAAAACTAATGACTCTACCACAAAATAAACTCCAGGCTACAAACTGTATGTGCAATCTATTTCTAATACAGGTCAAACAAAATTTCCAAAATTCATTTCTAACAAGCAGATACATGGAAAAAATGTAGGGCAAACTTGACCTCAGAACATGGAAAATCTGATACAATCTAATAGCAGCCAAACGTCTGCTTGAACAAGTGGGATCTGAACAGTTAACCTGCCCCTCCTGACTTCTGTAAGTATGACACTTAGCAATAACAGAACCAAACATTAGTGTATGTGCAGCAAGGTTCCTACCTATTTTAGATACATTTCATCTAAAGTAAAATAAGAGGTATTCTTCTGAATGAATTAAGAAGAATGAATGAAAAAGAGACAGTTTGGTATAGTTAAGTTCTTGCCTATAAACCAAAAACTGGGTTCTAGGCCTCACTTAGCCATGAAAGCCAAGATGGACAACTTTGGGCCAATCTCTCTCAGCCAATCTACATGACAGGGGTCTTGTGAAGAAAAATAAGGGTAGGACTATTAGGTATGTTCTCTGCCTTGGATGAATAGATGGATGGATGCTTAGTAATTTTTTTAACTTTAGTAACTAGACAACTCATTTCCACTCTCAATGGAAGAGGATTAATCTAAGGTTAGAGCCAGACTTCATAAACTCACTTGAACCAATGACACGTAACGTAACGTGATTGTGATTAATATTAATTCTTGCTTAGTTCAGGTAGAATTGTCTAGTTTTTAAATAAAGCTATAGGGGCAAGGCCTGGTTACTGCTTAGATGGAAAACAACTAGAAAAATCCCACAATAGGAAAAAACACCAGAAGACAACAGTAACAAATCACATCCATACTAATGTCAAGAAAATTGCATGGTTGTTTTCACCAGAAAGCTCGAAGTTTTTACTTTTCAATGTAAAATCCAGAGATTCAGTGGCATGATTAAGTCTAGGCCCAAACTATTCATTTTCACTGTCACTACCATATTACCTTCTGATTCTTTAACGAGGACAAAACTCACAAGAAACAATATACAACTAGTCCTCAACTTGGAGTGTAGGAGGCAGTGTTAGAGGCACTGTTTAAGGCACTTCCAGGTTGAAATGATTAGTCAGTGACATCACCATTGCCAGAGGGAATGCTCATGGGGCTCCTTTCATATTCCCTGTCAAGGAAGGAGCCAGAGCAAATGCCTGGAGCTCACCCCGCCACACATTAGCATTAGGATCTAAAATGTGGACTTGCTAACCTCCAACCCAGCATTCTAACCATGTGAACCACTGCACTCCTATAGGTTTTTCTGGATACTTTGTTGTTTTTTAATATGATTATTATTGAATGTTTTTTAACAAAGTAAAAATTATAAAAGAAAATAAAAAAGCTTTAGAGAAAAGATTATAAAATGGTCCCCAATTTTCCTGACTGTAATTTAGATACATTTATAATTTGCCCCTTCTCTCCAAAGTTACATCGTAATTTCCTTCTTTTCATAAGCTACCCTTTCTAATCGCAATCTCATCATCTATAAAGGGTTTCCAATAAATTTAATTGTTGATCTTTCTCTAATCAAAATACCTTTTTCTGTTGTCGGAATTAACAAATCCTCTGAATAAAGCAGAAGTATCTTTTTCCAATACTCAAGTGCCATGCTTCTAATATAACACCAAATAATATGTGCCAACCACTCAAATCTTTAGCACCCAAGCTTCTATAGAATTCTATCACTTCCCAGAAAATTCCACCACCAAAGTCAATGTTGTTGTTTTTTACCATAGAGAATAAATAATATTTCACACCTAACCGTAGTCAAACACTAATAGGATTGTAGGAAACTTTGCATAAAGGACAGAAAACAGCAGCACTGTTTAAAGTTACGCAAGAAGTAAAGGTTACACTTAGTAGGACCTGTAACAAATTTACCAATATTTTCTCTACTCTGTTGGAAAATTGGGGTGTGCTTAAATTTACTAATGGTCTGTCATGGCACTAGAGAAAAATACCAGTCTGTTTTACGTAATACACAAACAATTTTAACATATTCCTGTAGTTTCTATACCAGTTATATAGAAATGTAACACATTTACTATAAAATAAGCCCAACTGAATTTGTTTCTGAGCAAGCTACATCTCAGGACTTAGAGGTAGTAAGATCTATATTTTTGAAAACTAGAGTGGGATAAATATTCCCCTCTTTAAAAATAAACTGTCATTCCTGGCCTTTAAATAGCTGTATGGCAAAAATATCATATGCCGAGTATTACAAATAGAATGATAACAGTCTTATGTTTTAATATTTTCAGTAACAATACACAGATTTCTGAAAGCCACTAGGTTTAAAAATCAATTCCATTCTATACATTACAACATAAGCAGAAGCTTAAGACATTTTACACAATTAGGAATCACAATAGTTGATGTTAAATTACCACAGAAAATATGAAAAACTTACCAATTTAACAGCTTCCTGAGCTGCCTCTTTGTTACAAAAAGTGACAAAAGCATATCCCCGGTTTAGACCTGTCAGGGGATCCATCATTAAGCGGAGATCCCAAATAGGGCCAGCTTTTTCAAATAATGGAACTAGTTCATCCTCAAATAAGTCCCTTGGAATTTTACCCACAAATATCTGTAACAACAAATCAAACACATTTTTTCCAAAAACTTAAGATTTAAACAGAGAAATATATTATATTCTCCTGATATGTTGCATCTCTTACCTCAGTGCCAACAGAAGGCTGTTGTCCTGAATAGACACACTCTGGTGGAGGACCACCATACTTCCTCTGTCCAGTTGTCACATCAAGTGTATAACCCGTTCTCTCCAAAAGAGCCTTCAAAGAGAGTTATAAACCAAGTACAATCAATGAATATTAATAAAATATTCCATTAATATAGAGCTATTTGTTCTATAGGTTCTCCAACCTACGTTAAAAGTCTGCCTTAAACCTAATTTTCCTATTGGTCATGCTACTGATATGTCAAGTGAACCTATCTAGCAAATCTAATATCAGAACATAAACCACTTGGGTAAGAACCAATGTAAGGCCAAAGGTAAAAATTTCTCATCTTTCTAATGTCAAATCTGTTACACAAAGTTTCCCAATTGCTTTTAAAACATCTGAGAACTTGGATTGTGAAGCAATAATATAACATCTAAAGAAATAATTCTTGATGTCATTTTCTGCACAACTACACTACTAGACATCCATATGCATCATCTTACAATGCCCTTCTTCAATTGCCTGTTATATTTCAAATGCTTATTCAATTAGAAAAAATCTGGGAGATTTACTTTATGGATCAAAAGATGAAGGATGCAGAGTTCTCCTTTCAGAGAAATGAGGTTAAGACATGAGTTTCTGGCACAACTGAAGCAATAGGTAGTGCAAGAGAAGGTGCTGCAACTTGTTATGAAACACCATTTTCCCTCAAAGGAATAGATAGATAAGATAGATAATAGATAAGATACTTGCATCCCTTAGACCAGGATGTCAAACTGGTGGCCCATGTATCATGCACAGACCACACCCACCCTAGCTCCGCGAAGGGAAAAATGTCGCAAAATGTCATGTGATGGCGATACAGCGAGTTTGACACCTTTGCCTTAGACACTATTAAAGATTTCATCCCTGAAAACACATACATTTCCATTTCACTCAACAGTATAACTTAGTATTTCAGTAATCAGGAAGGAAAAAATGGGACCAAAATAAGAATAAAATAAAAATTAAAAAGTCATAGGAATGGATCCATACTATGTGTAAATACTATGTTCAAATTATTTAATCATTTCAATGCGCATATTACTCTGGATTTATTCATGACAGTAAGATTTTTTTTTGTAATTTTTCCTGGTAGAACCAGCTGAAATATTTGTGAGACATATTAAGGAGATTCAAGATCAGTGAGGCACAACCTGTCCACTGAAAAATTAGCAGTACTGGACTACTTGTACTATCAGGTTATGTTAAAAGTAGTTACAACTGCTGGTTTATACATCAAATCTCAGGTTACACTGCTGATGAAATGGTACTACAACTTCATGAAGTCATTTATAAGTAATTCACATATATCCTCCAAAATCAAGATATAGATCAATCCTTCAAATCATAGTGCCATCGTAAAGTGTAAAAACATCAGCATAGAATGCTGATTATACTGTCCTAGTGACAATTAACTTATTTTACATTCATGAAGTACATTATCAATGGCACCTCCCTTAACAGTTATGAAAGAAAAACTGGATTTATATGGAAGATTACATGATAATACCCACAAGAGACAGCTACTAAAATGTATCCCAAGTATAAAAACTGAGCTGATAATCAGCACTGCAGGTAATATTATTTGTTTTGAATGACATCAATTTTCAGGGGGAAAAACACACCCTGTAACTGTATTCATACTATTAAAGCACCAGGGACATAACAAAAAGTTTCTTACATACATACCTTGATTTTTGCCTCATCTGGTCCTTTGTTGGTATCTGCCACTTTGGTCCCTTGTTTTTCTCGTTGTCTATATGTTTTCATGACGCCACATAAAAAGGCACTTTTGTTCTAAAAATAAATGAGATGGATGGATTGAAAAAAAAATGAACTAAATTTAATAATGGATCAATCAAAGATCAAGCAGTTTCTGTATATATGCTGAAATAAATTAAACAGAAATACTTCCATGGTACATTACCTGAACATGAGAGAGATCACTGTCTTTAAATTGTTGAAGCACTGCCAGTGCACCTTCTTCATTAAATTCCTTTAAAGCTTCAATAGCTCTTTCATCTAAATCACTGTGAGCAACTAGTCCTAGAAAAAGAAATATTTTATTCTAGGATGTCTCACTTAACTATTATGATATTCAAAAATGCATCTTCTCAAATTAATTACTAGTTGTTATTAATTGCGATGTTAGGAATTTTCCACACACTAAAATGCCAAAAACATTAATTTCTATTTTATTCTTTCTGGAACTTGAACACTTAAGAAATTCTAGAAAAACATATTGCATCTGAGTAATTAGACAATACTTTTTTGTTTCTAAAAGTAACTTTGATGAAAACTCTCAGCCATTCTACTGCACTTCAAAACTATGCTTCAGGACATAACTGAAAACACTGTAGCCACTACACCCAGGAATCCAAACAGTGAATCAGAAAAAAGAGACATATGCAATTACTACTTCACTACACAGTCCTCCAAAGACACGCAACCATAATCCAGTATGAACTATTCCTAAAGGTTTACATTCCAACTGCTTGCCCTCACCACCACCCCTTCGTTCAATGCCAAAGACTACTCTAAACTAATAGAAACATTGCATATTAATATTGATCACCCAAAAATTAAGAAAACTGCAGTCCCCATACTTTTTTGTTTGGAAACCACAAAAAGTTGCTATTTTAGCCCAAAGCAAGGAAAGTCCAATAGAAAATAGTGAATTTGCAAGTTTTACATCTTACCTGCAACGTAAATTTCATCTAGTTTTTCAGCAACTTTCTGTGGTAAACCAGCATCAAGCAATGTCTGGAAATGCTCAGAATGGGTAACTGCAGCAGAAGTATCCATGGGCTCTTCAGTACCATTCCCATTAACATGTTCAGAAGCCATGTTTCCAGATATCTGTTCAAACGCAATAAGCATAATTAAGCTAGAGACCTTACAAGCCAAACAATTCGGGTGTCAATATATGCAGCTGCCTCCAAGATGCTTGCAGAGTTTAAACCCGCTTTCCCGAAATCAGAAAGCGTAACCATCTTTTTCATTTTATTTTTCCAAATGAAAAGAACTAATAGCGCAAAGCAATATCCTGAAACCACTGCCAAACTCTCTGACTCACGTCTCCCTGAAGCACGCCCTACTAGAAACCTCCGAAGAAGCTCTTCTAACTAGTAACAAGCAGCAAACGGAGCGGGGTGGGGGTGTTGGAGGAAACCGGGCAGGCGCCACCGCCAGATAGCCATCCACTAGCTCCTTTCGCGCCCTAGCCGCCCTGTCTACTTAACCTCTCCACGAGACCCGTTCCTCGACTACATTCAAAGTGTGTCGCCTTCCCGCCTCTCTGACAGGGCCTAAGCCGCCAGGCCAAAAGGAACAAAGCGCTCTCTTAATCCGCGCCCAATCGAGGAGGTGGCGGTGGCTGCCGCCATAAGTCTGAGAGAAACACGTGCTCGGCGCGTTCAAATGTCTTACAACTTCCTCCAG
>JANHFK010010711.1:125253-136567 GCA_036250565.1 Sibynophis collaris | reverse complement strand
AGGAGATGAGTGGAAGACCACATTTAATTGCCCCCTGGGGAGCTATCAGTTTAGGGTTATGCCCTTTGGTTTGCAGGCCGCCCCTGCAGTGTTCATGCAGCTAATCAATGAGGTGTTGCATAAACACCTACTGTATATAAAGGGGTCCTAGTGTATCTTGTTGATATACACATCTATATTAAAACCATAGATGAACATGTAGCCCTAGTCCGTAAAGTCCTGAAGAAACTGTTACATGCACGACTGTATGTGAAACTGCGAGTTTCACCGGATCCGATTGGACTACCTAGGGTTTCGCATATCACCAGCGGGATTGGAGATGGACCCAGCTAAGGTCAAAGCGGTGATAGACTGGCAGGTGCCCAGGACCTGAAAACATTTACAAAGCTTCCTAGGTTTTGGCAATTTCTACCGCCAGTTTATCCTGTCGTTTGCCCAGGTTGCTCTACCATTGACCAATCTCCTCAAATCAAAACACCTCAGAGGGAAACCCTGAGTGGGTTACCTGATACACTAGACTCTTGAGTGCCAACAAGCCTTTGAATGCCTAAAAGTGCTTTTTTCAAATGAACCAGTCCTCTGACACCCAGATCCAGCAAAGCCTTTTGTGATGCAGGCTGATGCAAGTGACGTTGCCATGGCTGCAGTCCTGTTACAAAAGAATGAGGATAAGGTGTGCGTCCCAGAAATTAACAGAGACAGAACGGAACTGGCCGATCTGGGAAAAGGAGGCCTTTGCAGTTCGATGGGCATTGATGACTTGGCAGCATCTCTTGGAGGGTGGAGTTGTGCCATTCGAAGTGTGGACAGACCACAAGAACTTGGAGGCCCTGCAACAACCCCGACGACTGTCACCAAAGCAGGTGAGGTGGGCCCTGTATTTCAGGCGTTTTCGTTTCACCCTGAAATACATACCCGGGGGGAGAAACTTCCTGGCTGATGCCCTTTCCAGGAAGCCACAATATGAAAGTGTCTGTGAGGAGGTGGTGCAAGCTGTCATACCTGCTGACCAAATCCAAACAGTAAAAGCCCACCGTTCGCCATCCGTATCTTACCAAATGCCCAGCAGCCCCATCCCTCAGGCCATCCAGACTGCTGGTACCAGGAGAACCATTCCCTATTAACCCAGAGGGATGGTTTTGCTTGGAAGGGGTTGAAATTGTATGTGCCCCAGGAGGGGCACAAATGGAGCTTTGCACACACAAATCTGCTTGTGTGGCCTGGTTCCCAATGGATCGTGGACCGATACTGGTCTACAGACTGGGGGTTGGGGACCCTTGCTTACAGCATGTCTGTAAGTTGATTGACAAAACATACAAAATAAAAAGGATAGTAACCTGTAAATTTGACTACCCTTATTATGATATTTTCTGATTTCCAACACTGGAAAATCATAACTCTTTCAAATGGCAAATTCTCCAGGGGTTTCCAGATCTGTCTATATTTTCAACCTCCTCTGCTACAGTAAATCATGTAGCACATATAAGCTATGAAGATATCCATGAGTATCAGTGAGAGGTGGGACCTTTGATATATGTAGTTGCCAAGCAAAACCAATAGTCTGAAGTGATTCCTTAGCTCAGAAATTATTGTACTTGTTAGCTAAGGTTAACACAGTAGTTAGCTGCCATTTCTCATTGCTATGTTTTCTGCTGAACGATTTCCATGAAATGTGAATCTGTGTTCCTAAAGCTAAATTATCCATTTCTTCATAGAAGACTCAATTAATTATATAGCTTACAGCAAAATGATTTGACGTCTCAACCTCCTGATTTTTTGCTGTGAGCCTATATGTATAGAAAGAAATGGTTTTTTTTATACTCATTAATATTTCTAATGCTTCCAGGTGTATAGACAACTGCTTAAAATTCAACAGTTGCAGAAACTAAAATAAATAAATAAATTAGATATGCATCTTACAGTATCCTCCTTCCAATGATAATATGATGAAATCTAGGATTGTGAGGTAACAGAAAGATTGTAATTCTCTTTACATTTCCTGTCCAAATTATTTTTTTCTCTCCAAGACAATAGCATTTAAGATGTGCTCTAAAATTTAGCTCTCATTCTCCATTTACCTTTAATTATAAAGATGGATGACATTGGGCCAAGTCTTAATGAAATAACATCATTCCATTAAGCCCATCCACTCCTAATCTAATTTACACTAATAGTAGTGATATCATTATTTTATTTATTTATTTATTTATGCTTCAGTGCTGACCAACTCTGGACAACTCACCATTTTTTAAAAAAAAGAAACAACTACAAATACAATAAAAGTAGGTTAAAAATACAATAAAGGAAGCAAATGGTAAATCTGGACCACTGATATCAAAAATTATGAACATATGAGAGACACAAACTAACATGGAGTTCCATCCACCAATCCAAGGCCTGGGAGATCTGCCAATCTTGAAGGCCTATCAGAACACCCTAAGGGTAGGAATCAGGACAGACCTTATTCTAGAGGGCAGGTGCCACAGAGAATCTGCACTTCCTGGATCCTGAAAGATGTTACTGTCTGCCCATTCTGTTGACCAAACAGACCTAGGGAGATAGGCAACCCCTCAGATGATCAGGCCCCATGCCATATGATGCTTTATATAGGTCATAACCAGCACCTTGAATCACACCCAAAAGCATTTCATTTTGCACAGTTCACCCTAGTAACCACCACTTCTCTTGTAGAAATACATCAAGAGCAATTACTCCCCTTGTTTTCCATCCTGAAAAATAATTACCGGTATAAATGTGTAGGATGAAGTAGAGATATGTCATAGCAGCAAAGCATGGCTTGGCTCCTTTAGATTTTTCCTAACATATATTCTTTGATGAGGGAAGGTTTAAGATTGCTCATTTGCTTTGTTTACTGGGATTTTATCTACAATATACGGTAGTTAGGGTTTAAAAGTCACAGGTTGGGACCTTTTTTCTGATTTTTAAATGAGTATTTAAGGATTGAGAGGATGCGGTGGCTCAGTGGCTAAGATGCTGAGCTTGTTGATTGAAAGGTCGGCAGTTCAACGGTTCAAATCCTTAGTGCTGCATCACAGGGTGAGCTCCCATTACCTGTCCCAGCTTCTACCAACCTAGCAGTTCGAAAGCACATAAAAAATGCATGTAGAAAAATAGGGACCACCTTTGGTGGGAAGGTAACAGCGTTCCATGCGCCTTTGGTCATGTCAGCCACATGACCACGGAGACGTCTTCGGACAGCACTGGCTCTTTGGCTTTGAAACAGAGATGAGCACTGCCCCCTAGAGCTGGGAACAACTAGCACATATGTGTGAGGGGAACCTTTACCTTTTTAAGGATTGAGGGTTGAACTTTCTGTAGCAATAATCCTCTTCCTTCTCCTTCATGAGGGGTTTGGTAACATTAGAGTATGAATATGGCCTTAAGGACGGTATGCAACAGCCATTACAAAAATATCAGCGTAACACATAAAGACAGTAGCAGATGAGGGAGAAGCTCAAAACTGCCCCACTTTGACTGACTTTAGCATAACACAACAGCCACAGTCCTAACTTTTTTGATCCACTCATCTCCTCCCTCATTGAATGCCCTTTTTTTATACATACCAGAGGCTCTAATTCACAACCATGGTTACAGCTCTTAGGAAAACTGCTTTTCTGTAAAACTATAGTGTCATGGTATCATCGTAGTCTTCAGTGGGAATTGGTTCGCGGGAAGAATAATATCTTGATCATCAGTTTTCCTTTCATACTAAGCTCAAATGTTTGGCAAGACAGACAAAAATGTGCATGGCACATGTTGAAATCATAGAGGAGATAGCTTAGCAATTTCCCCTGTTTCTGCAGTGGGAGCAAAGTGATTTTTGTTACTCAAGAACTACAGTAGCTCAGGGTTTTGAATCATGGTTCCTGCATGGAGGAAGCATGGCTCATGTTGTTCTCTGCTTTTGCTTAAGAGTCTGAAATTATAAGAACGAAGATCACATTACAAAATAACTGGAAACACTGTAGATAGTGATGTTACCTAATAGCTAATATTTCTTCCCGAAAATATTAGCCATTAGGTAACATTAAAAATATGAAAAATAACATGTTCCAAAAAGTAGAGTTTGGTTACACGTGCCCCCAAAAAATCTACTTACAAATGAACAAAAACAGAGCAAGTTAGCAGATGCTTGTTGCTAAGGAAACTGTAGCAAAAGTATTTTCCTTTTTTCCTGGAATCAACAGAAGCCCTGTGCAGAATCTGAAACTTGCATGAGTATCTAAAGGAGCCATAGCAAGCCAGGAGGAGAACCACAGATACACACTTGGGAAAAGGTTTGTTTTTTTTTTGCTGGGCTTTGACTATTCAGATCCTTTTTCTCCTAGCCCTTTTCCCATGGCTGCCTTCTGTCTAGCTGACACATCCATATCACTCTTCAAGGAAGTCCCACTAAGTGCCACATCCTGGCTGCACATTCTAGAGGTTGTAATCTGACATGTCTGGATGGCACTAGATTCAGTAGACCTGCCTATGGAGTGAGCCCTTGGACACTTTGGTAGTATTATGTCAGCCTTGTGAGGTAGTGCAAATAAGAAGCACATCAGAAGTACTAGCTTTATCATTATTGTAAGGTTACATTAACAAAACCTTTTAAGTCTGGAAGTACACCTCCCCCCCCATCATCTTTATAATCCAAGAAACTGGGAAGTGTCCCTTGTGAGCAGGGGTGCTATTCAGCAAGTTCTGACAGGTTCTGGAGAACCAGTATTTTGAGTAGTTTGGAGAACCTGCAAATACCACCTCTGGCTGGCCCCAGAGTGGGGTGGGAATGGCGATTTTGCAATATTCTTCCCCTGCCAGGCCCACCAAGCCATGCCCACCAAGCCACACCACGTCCACCAAGCCACGCCCACAGAACCGGTAGTGAAAAAAAATTGAATTCCACCACTGCTTGTGAGATATTCCCCACACCCCCATTCCTTCTGCAGTGTCAGCTGCCTCTTATCTGACATTGCCTAGTCTAAGACTCTTCGTCCTGTTGCACAAGGTTATTCGCACATACCGTTATACATTATCAGTTATGTCCATGTGGCAAGTCACTGCCAGAAGGGATTCTAACGTGTTTTTAGGCTCCACAATTTTATTTGATTTAGGTTGGGTTCTACTTGGCCCCATTTCCCTTACCCCGATTATTTCCAAGTTGGAGGACAGATAAGATTTAACAAGTGTTCTGCTGCTGTAGTTTCTGTAGTCCAAGAACATGTAAGGACAATATTTATTGGACTTCTTTTTCTCCAGAATGTACTATAAATTCTAAATGAGGCAGGAGAAGGCATATCTAGTAGATAGCATATCAGCAGCTTCAGCTTGGGTTCTCATAAAGTCAGTGTATTAGTCATCCTTACTTTGTGTCTAAAATTTCCTAACTCCATCCAGAGAATAATAAAGGCCTCCTTGATTAAAAAGATATGCATAGCTTTGGTGGAATATTTTCTGATAATAACAGTGTTATTTTTTTTTTTTAAATTGAGAGCTTCAATTAAGCAGGACTTATGGCTGAATAAAACCAAAAAACTTAACTATATCTCCCTGTTGCAGAGTGCAACATTTGCAAAACAGTGAGCAAGTTATAAAACTTTGGGCAAAAGGTTAATTTGTCAGTGTATTTTTTAAACTGGTGTCTGTTTCATTTGTTTAATTGTTTAAATTAAGTGCAGGGAACTCCTTGCTCCATGAAAAAAATGTATTTGCTACTTCGGCCTCCTCTGGCCTGGTAAAAGAAAAATACTTTATAAGCAGAATACATACTAATATCTTTGATTTTTTCAGTACAAACACACTAATTGTATACATTTCTAACATTTGCTAAGAGGAGAGGAGTCTAATAAAAAGTTGTAATTTCTGGTTAGTTGTGCTTGTGAACATAAATTTTAATAATGAAAACAGACAATATTGAAAAACATGGTATGTCATCATTAGCATAGACTTCAAATGTCTGATTGGTATAAATCTGCCTATATACATATATCCAACACCTCGACATAATATTCTTCAAAATTATAGTAATGCATGAAGAGTTATTGAAATTGTGTTTTCATGGGAAGATTTCTTATACTAGGTTGCATAGAATTATTCATCTATTGCGATACAGCCAGCAAGAACTGTAAGTAAATCTCTAGGGTTTTAGATTCTTCTGGAAATGCCAGAGGTGTAGCTGGGACATGGACTGTCAATAATGCTTCTGTGGATCCTATTAAATAAAGGGGAGCTAATATTAATCTTCCATTTAAGAAAAGCCTGTCTTTTTCTAACCATTACCTTGATATGGTAATCCACCTTTGTCTGTCGAACTTTCATCCCTGCTGTTTAGGTGCCAGCTTTAGGTGCCTGTTTTGCGCTTTATTGATAACATAACAATAAACAGTAACAATAAACCAGCCAAAGCAATGGTATCACTGGAACACTGAAAATCAACTCTGCTTCTTTAGCAAGGGCATAGTTGTATATGGGACATCACTTGTATTTCAGCTGGGACATTGAAACAGAACACGGTTGACAATGCAAGAAAGCTGATGTTCCAATTCACATTATGTATCAGAGTCACATGGGATCACTTTATCCAAACTAATTCAGCCTTTCTATTTTATCTTAAGACACCTTTGCTATAAAGGAAATTGCCGTAGGCTCCATGCTGTGAAGCAATTTTTCAGCAGCGTGGTTTTTCCTATTTATAGGAAGAGATTGTAAGTTTTTATTCGTGATAGATGGCATTTTTATATGTGATAGATAGCATGTCCTTGGGAGGTGAAAGTGATTCTAGAGTCTGGAAGTTCATCAGTATTGGGCCACTTCCTAATTTCATTAGTCCCTAATTTCCCATGGAGATTGTAAATCTACTTAGGAACATATCAGACTATGCTACGACTTCACCTGACTTAGTACTTTTTTTAATAAAAAACTAAACACGAGAACTCCAACATATAGAACATAAGAGGTTAGAACTAATCTAGTCTTTCCCTTGGTATATTAATTTTTATACAGTGTGTATAAAAATTCCTCTTGAGAAAACATTCATCTTAAGAATTTCTGCTGTAGTGAAATGATACAGTCCAACTCTTGCATATTGTGTACAAGTACAAGTACTGAAATGAATGCTGAATATTGCAGGCATGTAGGCAAAGATTTGATACAATGGTGGGAAATCTTGAAATGCTTCAAATGGACTTTTAAAGTAATTCTTGCTGAAAACTACTGATTTTTGTGGTAAGAACTATACTTTAGTTTTTTAAGTACAGTGTATGCTGTTAATACAGCACAAATCATAAAAATGAAATGTATCACGTTATGAGTAGCCTTGCTATCTAAATCTTATTGACAGAACAAAGGAGATGGAGGAGCATATGTCAAGGAAAAGAAGCATAGTAGGCAGAAAGCTTTGTAGAATAGATTAATCCATTTTTTAAAGTCAAGGCTGATAAATATATAGGGAAGAGAGAGAAAGGGAACCAGGACATCCTACTGTAAATGAAAAATATTGTTTTTTCCTCTTCCATACTGTGTTCAATCAGGTTTTGTCAAATTGATATCACATGGCTAACTGAATGCATGCAGATACAATTTAAAATACAGAGGAAAAGTATTTCCAGCATTTTCAATTCTCTTTATATCTCCATGTCCCACCCCATGTTAATTATTGGAAAAATTATTAGAGAAGTTCTTGGAAAACTTATTCAACCGGAGCAAATTAAATAATCTTACATTAGAGATGGAGTCTGACACTATTTCAAAGAACATTTTCTCAGTAGAAAAATGTCAGTGACTAAGAGCCAAAGCTTGTGAGGTGGAAACCAATGGTTTTCAAACTAGACAGAACCATAAGTGAATATTGAGCAAATATCTCCTAAATTCAAGGCTATGCAGAGGGCCAACTTTCTGTTGACTAAAAATGCAGAAAAAACTCTCAGAAGTTTAAATATGTAAGAATTGGTGTCTGTGTTGTTCAATATGCAGATCTTCTTACATACATATCTTGTCTACAGTGAAGCATCTTATCTGCCTGACATCCAGGGAAGAAATGGTGGACTGAAAATAGCTCCATGTGCAGAATGAAGAGCCTGTGAATAGACCAGCTCCTTAATAATTCCTCTGCAGACAAATAGAGGATTTAAGATTGCCCACAAGTTCTCCAGACAGCTGCTCCTCACAAGGAGAACAAGACAATGGTCTCCTGTAGGTTTAAAGCTAGGGAAGATGACTACCTAACTGTAGTCAGCACCTTTGAAAGGACCCTGAATTTGCATTTTCTAATCACTTTTGGAAATTGCTTGTTAATGGCTATTATATTTACTTAATAGGCTTTAGATTGACACATTTTGCAGCACCAGATGTAATGGAATGATATTGATGATGAGGAAAGATGTTGCCTAAGGAAAACTCAGGCAAAGAGGGGAAGAGTCTGAAACTGAGTAATGGGCAAAGAAATAAACTTAGAAAGGACCTGCTCTAACTAATCAGAGGGTAAAAAGAGACAGTTGGAGATATGTAATTTAAGACTTACAAGATTCTGTTAATGTAGACTTATAAAGTAGAATTAACTCATCTTGTTGCTTCCTGCCTTATCCACTTGGGAGGCTGACTCTGAGTGAGTTTCCTTTAATCCTTTGTGAAAGAAGTTTTAATTACAGTTAAATTTACACACGATTCAAAAGAGATAATAAAAAACTAAGGACCAAAACACATCCTCTTCAGCAACCAACACCCAGATAAGCAGATATTAACACTAGACAAACAATCAAGCAGAAAACAACAAAGTAACTATCAAACCATCCCCATTAAAATGGCAGGACAAGTTATCGTATTTATATTCCACAATTTAGTATTGATGATGTTACCTAATCAGATAATAAAATGTCTGCAAGTAAACAACCAAGCTCAGAGAGCACCAAGGACCCTACAGAATACTTACATTATTCCTGTTACTCCATAAAAGAAGTATCTTTTAGAAGTATTCAAGTAGCCAGAAAAAAAAATGACTCTTTTTAAAGAAACAAAATGGGGCTCTACCAATTTGTTAGTCCTCTGGGATGTATTTAAGGCACTTTTAATGGATTTGCTGTTACTCTCACTGAAAAAGTATCTTTTGCTTTTGTTAGAAACTCACAGAAGCATTGCATCAAATATTTATAGAAGCTAAAGTTAAATTGCGGCTACCATATTCAGAGCAATTTCAATATTCTTTGAAATGTAATAAATTGTTAAGAATTAGAAGTGAATGCTGGAACGCTATAGACGAGGGACAGAAATGTCAGAAACAATGAAATTTTAAATCTGAAATGTAGGCAATCATGGTCAATTGGGTACAGAGACAAAATCTATTACTTAATGTGGTTACAATTTTTATACCAAGTTAAATAAATCGGAGGCATTTGTAACTCAACAGCAAATTATTAATTTCTTAGGAAATACTGACAGGAAGAGATATCACAGGAAGATTTTAAAGAACTTAGCACAAGCACTAACATTACAAGAAATTACGGTACAAAAATAATACAATCTATGAAACTGGACATAGCCCTTGGATCCATTGGGTTTTTTTAGTTGAATGGTACAGAACTTGGCATTAGCATCTGTATTGTTAAGAGATTTGTAATCAATCAATGATTTAATACAGTATATTAAATATACTTACCGGTAATACTTTTCTTCCAATCTGAGTGATCAGTTAGCTGAGAAATCTAAAGAGGTTCTTTTTAATTCACTGCCTTTTAAGGAAAGCACCAGTTTAAAAGACATAACATAATTACCCATTTTTATAAGAGGAATCAGTACAAAATTTGAAAGTATTAAGGAATTTGCCATGATGTGCTCCCTGATTGACCATGCAACCTGAAAAGTAATTTTATAAAAGTTTATAAAATTTACTAAAGAAACACTGAAGTTTGGTCTGAAGAATGTGATAGCAATTGATTCTGACTAGGACACCAGTCATGAATGGCAAAAACACTGCAGTATTCATTTGTGAATTCTGTGTACAGGAAATCCTCAGTTAATGACAACTCATTCAGCAATTGTTTGAAGTTATGACGGTGCTGAATGAGTGGTACTTACAATGGATTCTGGAAGTTCCAGCCATCTCAGAACTTGCAGTCACTTGGCAATCTGCTCCCACTTGTAATTGTTGCAGCATCCCACAGACAGAAGAAAAATGAATGCAGAATCTGGCAGGGAAGGTCTCAAATCACTCTTAAGTCTTCCCCACTTAGCAGTAGCCATCCCCACCCTACCATACTCAAGCCATATCGCACCAGCCTCCTGCACAATCCCACCCACGATTGCTGTTACTAAGCAATGTGATCACATCACATTATACTTTTATGACTGCATAGCTTAGCGATGGGAACCCAATTACCATCATTGACAAGGACTATCTATAGTGAAGTTTTAGAATTTGATCATGTGACATCCATGGCTGTCTCCATTGTTAACTATCTCCATAGCAGTGGATTACAACACAAAACATTTCAAACATGTCTTCAAGAAGCAGAATATAATGGCTTTATTTCTCACACGGAAATAAGATGGCTGAGTCGAGGATGCATATTTTAGAATTTCATTACTATAAAAGACGAAGTAACAAAATTTATGGCAATTGAAGTGAGAAAATTCAAAGACCCCAATTCAAAATTCAAAGATGAAGAATGGAACTATGACTTTTCTTTTGTGATGTCTCAACTCATATAAATAATGCGAATCTGCAGCTTCAAAGAAAGTACTGTATCAATTAATCTTTAAAATGGATGATTCAATAAAAGCATTTAAAATGAGATTGTATTTTTTCAAAGGATATTGAAAAGACCCTTTGAAAAGGATCTTTCCTACTTTTACTCAGCATATTCCTAATGCAAGCTCAATGAGGTAAGAAAAAATACGGACAGCATGTTTGTCTTATAATTTATTTTATTTATTTATTTATTTATTACATTTTTATGCTACCCATCTCCCTGTAAAGTGACTGGGTGGCTAATTGAAGAATTCAGTGAAAGGTTCTTTTGACCAAAGAAGAAAAGATTCATTTAATTGAATAATTGAAAATCTATTTGCTGTAAATTCAGAAGAAATATCACCAGATTTATAATAGAAATAATCATCTTGTAATGCTGAGGAATTTGTAAATTAAAATTTAAGGAAATCCATTTGATTTTTTATATATATAAATGTTCACAGGAAGTAAACCTACTACTAGACAAAGTAGAAAAGTGTGGATTAGACGGCACCACCATCAGATGGATCCGGAACTGGCTGACCAACCACACTCAACGTGTAGTCCTCAATGGAACTGCATCCACATGGA
>JANHFK010010711.1:0-11688 GCA_036250565.1 Sibynophis collaris | reverse complement strand
GGAGAGGCGTCGCTTCCCAATTTGGAGGCTGCCGGGTGTCAAGAAACGGCAAAGCCAGCCTCCAGCTCGGATGCCCCGATCTTGCTAACCTGCGAGGCGCCGGAAGAGCGTCAGGCGGTGGAGAGACGGAGGAAAAACGGACCGTCGAAGGAGCCTGGGATGGAAGCGGCGTGAGAACGCCGGCAGTTTGCCTCCGGTGATGGTTGACGGTTTTAATTTTGCTCTTGTTCCAGATTAAATGGTGGGAGAGGCTAATGTTTATAGGGAGAAGTCTGGTGAAACAACAGGGGAGTGGTTCCCAAAGGTGCTTTTTCCAAAGGCAACTGGACTTTTTTTTTGAGGGGGGGGTCTTCTTTTCTTTGAAAATGTTTTGCTTCTCATCCAAGAAGCTTCTTCAGTTCAGCTTCTCGGTTGAGAATTTCCATAGACAACAACGGAGTGGGGTTTGGTGACATTTATTTTTCAGCCAATTGCAACCGGAACCGTGTTAAATGGGGCATAACAGACAACCAACTTTTTATATATGTATATATAAAAGTGTGTATCTATATACTTCTTGGTTTATACCTCAATGCAATGCATGAATCCAGCAAACTGACAAGCTATGGATTGTTAGGGCCAACAAATGCAGCTGGCTCCAAGAGAATCCTTCAATATTTCTTGATGCCTTTTTTTTCTCCAGGAGAGGGAGAGATATTACCACAATATAAGTATGAATTATTTTTGTTTTCCAGTCATTTCAAAGATCAGCATTAAACTGTGACTTAGAGCAAAACCCTCATCTATATTTAAAAGGGGCCCTTCTATATAATATTTACAACAGTTGTGTATATGTCTTATATTGAAAAGGTTGTGTCTTCCAAACAAACATTCATACAAACTTCCATTGGTGTTTAAAATGCCAGAAGGATTATGATGGACAACTGTGAAGTTTGCCCAAATAGTGATCAAATGCTACAATCCCAGTTAAGTCTCACTTAGTTCCATTTGGTGGGTAGGTTGCATGTTCTAAGCCCTATATTTAGTTTAAGGGCGAGAGGGAGGGCTTTTAAAAGAAATCATTGTATTTAAAATACATTTTAAAATACATTTTAAATACAGCTATGAATCTAGCTATCTTTCCAAAGATGATCAGAATTGACATTTGAACTGAGTGGACATCTTTATTGTTTTTCTTAAATATATTATAGAGGGGATATTCTTTAGAGTTATGAAAACCAAGACATTGGATGATAATAATGACATGTTGGTAAATGTCGTAGATTTGCAGAACATGATGCTTAGTGGGTGGCATTCAAAGCACATATAGACTATCTTCAATACCTCAACCCTAAAAAGGACAAAGGCATTTTGTGAGATTTGGCTACTGTTTGCTTGGTAATCATTAGAGACTTATTCGTGTTTCCTAAAACTATATGTCCTCCCGAAAGCTTTTGATGCATCTTCCCGATGTCTGATACGACAAAAAGGGGGGGAAAGCATGGCTAGAGAGTCATACTATTTTTAATTCCATTTAAATCTAAATGGAATTAAATTTAATTCTCAGGCTGAAGACATTCACAGCTGTTTGTGTGTAGCGCCTGGCACCCCACTGGCCTTTGATGAACCTCTCTGTTGAAACTTTTGACATGGTTAGTGTAGCTTTGGCTTAGCATTTACAAACAATTGATATGTTAGCATATACACCATGTTTTCACCTTAGTATGTATTGCAAACCCAGCCAATTGCATTTTATTCAACAAAACCTGCCATAGGGTGTTGTGTAAAAGCCATTGATGACTGGCCTAATCCCATGCAATGAGTTACTTTAATGTAGATCTCTGAAGCTTTCATCTAATTAAAATTTTCGTTGTTTAAAGTTATCCTAATCCAGCTGCATGTCTAATTGCTCCAGGTGTACATTTGCATATAAATATATGTCCATAGTAAACTGACCAGATGTATCTTTAGGCACAGAATAAAAGCACTTACTCATATAAAGCCCCCAGCTGTTACACATGGCAGATTCTGGATCAGATCATAAGAATCCTGCCTTTGGGGCAAAGTAAAATTTAAATTCCATAACGTTCTTAATTTCAGTTTGATTTCTACCTTTGCACAGATGAAACAAATATTTAAAGCACTCCTAAAGCTTATCATAAATTCTGCCAAGAAAATCTAGATACTAAAATATCAAGCATGTCACACTTTGGATATCCTCCTTGGAAAATGCTAGATGTTTAAGGGTATATCAAACAACAGTTTCTATCCAGGGGATGTAAATAACTTGGATCACAAAGGTCAGATAAAAAGTGGATTGTGATAAGGGCTTAAAGCTTCAGTTTCTCCAGGAAGATTGAGGTGTTTCTAAGATGTGCTTATGAATGGTGTTTCAGTATCACTGAACTGATGCAATAGGCATATAGTGATTTACACTTTACAGTTCCATTCACTGCATTGTAAATATTCATCTTTCTGATGAACATGTGGGATAGGAGAAGCATGCCTTACACATGCTGAAATTGAGAATACTTCTAAATGAAGTGTTTGATATACAGTTGCCCTATTATGTTCAGAGAATTTACTGATTATCTTTCATTTGTAACCCTCTTATGATTTACATGACTACCTGTGCATAAGCATCTCTGGATGCAGAACAATCCCGTGAAGGTTATAGTTGGGTGAAGTTGATGCAGAAGAACCATCTGTACTGCTGTCATGGTCCTCTGGCTGATGCGTTTTCAGAGAAAGAGGTGGAAATCCCCAGGCTAGGGATTCCGGAGGCAAAGTTTGAGTGACAAGGAGGCTGCAGGCACCCACAGAAGAGGCTCACCAAACTGAATGGGGCCCAGGGTGGAAATCTAATCTTCGTTGCAGAGAGAGGATCTTAACCCACTTTTCCATTCTAAGAAACTGCAGCGTCAGAGAGTTCAGGTCCAGTAAATACATCCTGATTTAAAGCTTACCTTAAGGTTTTGGCTAAAAAAATAAAATAAAAAAATATTGCCTGAGAATGTTCTTTGGGTGATGCTCTGAGAGTTAAGATGATAAAATCCTTTATAAAATCATCAGAGCTTGGTGATTCCTGAAGCAATGTCTAAAGTAGATTCCGAAGGTTGCAGAGTTTTGATTTTCTTTTTTGAATCGTGATTCTTTGTCTTTACATTATTGTTGTCTTTTGGACCTTGACTGTGGCTTGTTCAAGATTCTGATTACTGCTATATTAGAGTACCTGGTTCATTTGTAAATGGACATTTGGCATCTAGCTAGCCAGAATGTGGTTTGGTGTGACTGTAATCTAAATAAGAAGCCCAGTAACAAGCCAATGTAAGAGACAGCAGGGTCGTGAAAAAAGCCCTAATGGATTCATTTTGGGGTGTCATTGGGGGGAGGGATAGCTAAAGTAGGAATTCCCCTGCCCCTCTGTGTGTGTGTGTGAAAGATAATGGGGCTGTGCATGGTTCAAAACAAAATTGGAAGACGTGCTTCAGAACAAAGCATCTCAATGCTATTTATTAAGACCATTTATTCCAGATTTCCGCACAAGCCTGGAAAAATACAACCGTTTGAAGAATTGCAGTATTTTAATGAGGTAATGGCTTAAAAAGGAAAAAAATGGTACTTCTGCAAAACAATATACAAAACAATATGCATTTTTTTTTAATGGAAAATGAGCAAAAGTATTGGATTGGGTGAGAGGCTAGCTATGTAAGGAGCAAAGAAAAATAGGAAAGAGTCTCAACAAGATGCACAAAATAGAAGAGAAAATCTCCTACCTAGACAATAAAATGAATGAATGAACGAACGAACGAACGAACGAACGAATGAATGAATGAATGAATGGCCTAGCAATAAACATTTTGGACACAAATCCTCCCGGAAGTATTCTCCGTTTTCCTTAGGAATTCTTGGTTCTTGATTGCTTTCCACATAATCTTTGCATTGATTTCTGTATTAGCTCTCCAAGTATCTACACGTTGTTTTTGAAGAAAAAGGAATTTCCCTGCAAAAGGGAAAGTGGTGGTGGCCCTCATCAACAATAGCACATGGAATATTTTTCCAGCTGGATCGAATAGCTTCACAATCTGCCACTTTTTGTGGACTACAGTTGCTCAGAGAAGCTTGCCATCGTATAGCCCAAACTGCCCCGTGTTCCTCCCGCTGAATGGAAATGATAGGATTCAACCACCAGAGACACATTGATTATGTCATGGCTAACTTTTAGCCTGCTGACAGATGTGGGGCCTGCCTTATCATTATATGAACTAATTGTTCTGATGCTTAGTTCCTCAATAAGGCCCCTCCATCGTTCCTTTGGAACAATTGAAAGCAATGTTCCAAAGACCTACGGCCTCATCCTACTTCTTACAAAAAGCTTCACTTTGAGAAAGCCCTGTTGAAGATAGGAGAGGTCCAGCAACCTTTTCAACTTCTGGAAATGAGTGATTCTACCAATCTCTTTGGCACCAAACATAACCCGTCTTGAAATTAAAATCTAAGGGCTCCTGTAAATCAAGCTTCGCTCCTGGTGATTTCAGGAACTCATTCATGTAGGCGATATCATCCTTGACATGATCAAAATGATGAAAACTTCATAATCCAATGAAAGTCCCCAATAGCTCAGCGCAGTGGTGAAATCCAATTTTTTTTTTACTACCTGTTCTGTGGGTGTGGCTTGGTGGGCGTGGCAGGAAAAGGATACTGCAAAATCCCCACTCCCTCTCCACTTCAGAGAAAGGATACTGCAAAATCCCCATTCTCTCCCCACTCCAATGGAAAGATATTGCAAAATCTCCATTCCCACCCCACTCTGGGGCCAACTAGAGATGGTATTTGCGGATTCTCCAAACTACTCAAAATTTCCACTACCGGTTCTCCGAACTGCTCAAAATTTCTGTTACCGGTTCTGCAGAACCTGTCAGAACCTGCTGGATTTCACCCTTGGCTCAGGGCTACGGTTAAGTTTAAACCCTTTGAGATCAAATCCCGGTGATCCCAGCAGCAAACTGCAGTTTGAAAAATTAAACGTGTTGTTTGCATCTTAGCATTTTTTATATTCAAATATGCTTTCATGACTTCTTTTTTTAAAAAAGTAAAGAATTATGTGGAACCATGAATAGTTCCAAGTCTTCTCAGTCCTGCTCTTGTCAAAAACCAATAAAACAATGTTACTTGGATTTAGGTTGTCATGGCACTTGATCCCATGTCTCTCTAGTCAATGTATGTCTCACTGAGTTAAATAGACCTGTCAGATTAGATTATGGTCTTAGATCCCTGCTCTGTGCTCTGCTGTGCAGTGAAAGTAGAATCTACAATCAAATGCAAATGAGGGTGAACGTGTTTACATATTTTCTGGGTTATCAATACACAATTTGGTCATACTTTTAAGACTTCAGGTACAACACAGGATTCCACAAATTGGAGCCCCCCTCCCCCCATTTTAACATCCCAAAACCTTACAAACAAACCAACAAATCAAAAAAGTTTCTTTTCTACTGCCACGATATTCTCATCTTTATTTTCTTCTAGGGCTTCTCTGAAGGAATGAAGGCTTTTTATCTGCAGGACAAATGCTTTCTAAAAATTAAAGGAAAGACAAAGAAAAAAGTTTATGTTTCTCAATGTGGGAAAAAGAGAGAGAGAGAGAGAAACTATAGAATTCAGATGCCTTTATTTATTTATCTTACAGTACACCAAGTACTAAAAAAAAAATAAAGGAATCCCTGCAGATTTTACTCCTAGAAGTTGCCGACTATAGGGGACGGTGCTCGCCTCCATTACAAGGACATTGAGCCAGCGCTGTCCGAAGACATTTCTGCAGTCATGTGGCCAGCATGACATCACAGAGCGCTGTTACATTCCTACCAAAGCGGTGCCAGTTTATCTACTTGCACTAACCACAGCACTTAGTCTTATCTACCGCTTCACAGTGCTTTACAGCCCTGCCTAAGTGCTTTACAGAGTCAGCCTATTGCCCCCAAGCAATCTGGGTCCTCATTTTACTGACCTCGGGAGGACGGAAGGCTGAGTCAACCTTGAGCCGCTCAGAATCGAAATCCTGGAGTGAACCTTTGTATCAGGGCTGTAGTGTGTTCCACTTACCTTCGCTAGCGGTTTGCAACCGGAGTGTGTATGGTTTAATCGTGCACGGTGCTTCTGCGCTTGCGCAGAGCATCCGTGATGACGTCCAGGTGGGTGGGCGCAGCCTCTCACTACTGCTACTACTGGTTCGCAAGATCTGGAGCAAACCGGTAGGAACCCACCACTGCTTTGTATGCTTTCAAACTACTAGTTTGGCAGGAACTGGGGTGAAGACAGGAGCTCACTACTGCTGCATGGAGCTTTCCATCTGACAAGTGCCCTAATTGTTTAGCCACCATGCCGCCTCACTGACCACCCACTCTAATCCCAAATGGACATGGGTGGCATGCAGTATCAACAGAAAGAAAACATAAATAAACCACGTCAGTGTCCCTTCTCTTAAAAAAACCAACAACCCCAAAATCTAATATAAAATCCTAATTCAAACCACTCAAGATAGGCACCCAAAGTCAACCGAGATCAAATGTGCATTGAAATGAATGGATCTGTTTCTGGAATGGCAGGAAAGTAGGAGCTGCCAGGTTTGGGTGGGGAGGGCGGTATACCATTTCCCAAGACTGCATCACCTTAAGAGGGAATGATAACCCAACACTTTTGGAGAACAGTAGGTTGGAGAAGGCAGAGCTGGAGTGTTGGAGGCTGGACCAGCCAAAGAGACTGCAAAGGAGAGAGCAGTTTCCTTAGGAATCAGACAGCCAGTGATTTAAATCAGAGGTGTCAAACTCGATTTCATTGAGGCCTGCATCAGGGTTGTATTTGACCTGGGGGAGGTCAGGGGGGGCGTGCCCGGGGTGGATGTAGCCAGCTTGACATTACTCATCAAGGTTCCATTTTTGGCCGTGATGGCCTCCTGAAGCCTTATGCCAGTGAAAATGGAGCCTGGGGAAATTGTGCGTGGCCTCCCTGGGCTCCATTTTTGCTGGCAGAGAGCTGCAGGAGGTCATCACGGCCGAAAACAGAGCCCAGGTGGGCCAAGTGTGGCCTTCTCAAGCTCCATTTTCACTGGCAGAGTTACCACAGGCCAGTTCTTCACTGTTTCCAAGGCAGCCCTGCGTGCCAGATCTAAGCAACCCATGGGCCGAATCCGGTCCCCAGGCCTTGAGTTTGACACCCCTGATTTAAATAGTCCTCAATCACAATTGGAACCAGAATTTCCGTTGTAAGTCATTGTGGTTGTAAATTGAGTCGGACCTGATTTTACAACTTTTATAGATGTTGTTTAGGAAACCACCAAGATCCTCAAGTGAATCGTGTGATTGTGAAATCAATCACATGTTGTTAGGCAAATCCAGTTTCCCCAATGGGCACATGTTGTCAAAAATTGGCAAAAGATCGCACATCATGATCATGTGACCGCAGGATGCTGCAACTGGTTGTAAATGCGGGCCAGTTGCCAATCACCGCAATTGCGATCATGTGACTGTGATGGCTGGCACAACAGTGATAAGTGCAAGATCATAAATAACTTTTTCCAAGGCTTTTGTAACTTTAAACCATTGTTGCATGAATGATTGTAAGTTGGGACTACTGTAGAAGAAAAGAAAAACAGAGAATGGGTTTATTAATGTTGTACAATATTATGGGGTATTTTAAGTGATTTAATTGAAACAACAACAATAACCATTTGATAGGGTTGAAACCATTAGATATTCTAAGTTTCAAAGGCCAGTCATAGGAACATTAGAGAAAACCCAGAACTTCAAGGTGAATATGAATTTCCATTGCCTTGACAACCTGAATTGCTGGGATTCAAAGAGATTATAAATCAACATGAGGACAATTATATCTTAATAGCTTGCCTGTTAACGTTTTGAAATAATTCAATTTGAATTTGTTTTCCTGGAGACAAAATGATTCATTTGGTCAAAATAATATATCACCAGGATGTCACTGAGAGATAAGCTTTCTAGTTCAAATGATATTCAGTGCTTTTCTGGCAAATTTGTTGCCATTAGGATATCCGCATGCGTTCTTTGAATGAATGGAAACAAAATCATGCTTGCTGGCCTTAAATGAGATAACTGGGATTGTGTGAATTGTACGTACATAAAAAGGAAAGATCAACAAAAGATTTTAAACCCACAGAGAAACTTGAACAAATGAGTGCAATTAGGGATTCTGACTGTTGTACTAGTTGTTTCTCCAGTTTTTTAAAAGATCTATTCCTACATTTATCATGTCAGGGATGCAAAATTCTCTTAGGTATTACAGCTTTTTGGCAAATAATTTACTTTTGTCTCTTTTTCACTTCAGGAAGAGAATATAGCATTTACGGGCTAGGTTCAAATTTCTGCTTGGTGAGGGAAGAAAAATCAAATCATGAAAAGTACAATAATGCCTTATATCAAAAAGAGAAGACTATTTCATTAAGAAAGGAAAGTTAATCTATTGTATAGGCAACACTTGTAATGGCTTATAACCATTAAGTGATTTATGACCATTTTTCATGTTTATGATTGTTGCATCATCTCCATGGTCACATGATCAAAATTCAGATGCTTGGCAACTGGTTCATCTTTATGACAACTGCAGTGTCTCAGAGTCATGCGATTTACCTCAGAGTTACCTGACAAGGAAAGTCAATGAGGAAGCCAGATTCACTCAAGAGCCTTGTTTCTAATTTCACAACTGCAGCGATTCACATAATAACTGTGGCAAGAAAGGTTGCAAAATGGGACAAAATTCACTTAACTAACTTGCTTAGTAGTTAAAATTTGGGGCTCAGTTGTAGTCGTAAGTCGAGAACTACTGGTACCTGTATTATGCTAGCCTTGAAACAAGGTATTTTAGGAAATTCACTACTTGAACTACCATGCCAAATTTTTCAGCTTTCAATTTCCAAATATTCAAAAGTTGTGACATGCCTTGGGGATTGTCAAGATATTTTGTTTACTTTAATATAAGTTAGATGTAATTGGTAAATAACTACATAAATATCATCTTTTTAACATATTGTTTGTTTCATACAGTGACTTATTTATTTACAGCACTTCTGCTGCTGCCTATCTGCTATGATTCTGGGTAACTCAAATGGAAGCATACAGGGGCACCTTTCCCCCCAGGCACCAGGTCAAACAGCCCTCCAGCTCAACATGCAGGATCGCCTCCTGCCACCAAATCCCTCCCAAAGACCAGTACGCGCCCACAGAGCGGGCCTCCTTAGGGTCCCGTCAGCAAAGCAATGCAGGCGGGCGACACCGAGGGGAAGAGCCTTCTCTGTGGCGGCGCCTACCCTCTGGAATGACCTACCCCCCGAATTACGAACAATAACGGACCTACGCCTCTTTCGCCGGGCAGTAAAGACTCACTTGTTCAAAGCAGCCGGCCTAGCATAAATTACAATCAGAAACCTATTTTAGGACCTCCTCGCTTGGGAATAATTTAATTGGTTTTAGTATAAATGGGGTTAATTGGGGTTTTAAACGGGTTTTTAAAAGGGTTTTAGAGGGGTACAGTCATATCTAAATAATACTTTTAATATATTTTTACTTTTTGTAATACTATGTGTTTTAATCGACTGTAAACCAACCTGAGTCCCCCCAAAGGAAAAGGGCGGTATAGAAGTCCAATAAATAATAAATAATAATAATAGTGCTTTACAGCCCTCTCTAAGTGATTTACAAAGTCAGCATATTGCCCTTAACAATCTGGGTCCTCATTTTACCGACCTCGGAAGGACGGAAGGCTGAGTCAACCTTCTATATAAATAAATAAAAGATAGGGATGTAGCATCAGGACCATCCACGAAGTCCAACATGCAATAGCGATTCATGGGCTCCCTCATTCTAAGACTGATTGCTCACTTCATTCTTCAAGGCAGGGGCAATTCGGGATGCCACGATTGTTCTCCTCCGTACCGGCCACAGTCTTTCTCCGGGTTCCAGAGGATATTCCGGGGGTAATTTTCCGGTCAATTCCTGACATTGAGAAGAGAAGCAAACAACATGAAATAGGTATGGCATCCAGAGGTGAAACAAGGGAACTTATTGGAACCTGATATTAGATTTTGCCAAAGGAGACAAACCTCATACCATTTATATGAATCTCTTCAACTTTGCAGATTACATCTTGGCTCATTAGGAGACACATTTGCCTTCCTGACCCCAATGGCTTTAAGTCATATGCTGATCCCATTCTTAACATCCAGCCAACTTGGCCAGTGAGGATGAGCATTGGCCAAACAGGCTTTGTAGTCCATGATATCTGGAAAGCACTAGGTGGGCTACTGTATTCCAACTTATTTGGAGAGCTGAAAGCGGGAGAAGGCCATATAGGCTGGACTTACACCTTTCTGAGGTGGCATCTCCTTAGGTTATTATGTCTTCAAGAAACTGAAGCCAACTTTTTCCCTTCTTATCTTTCTGCAAAAGAGTGACTTCCAAGCCCTCAATAGCTTAGACTTTCAGATGCCCATTCTTTGTTTCTTTTTCGGGACATTTCCTCACAACCTACTTGATTAAAACTAAAACTCTCAAAGAATTTGAACCTTGACAAAAAGCAGAAAACTTTAAAATTCAGGGTTGGCTGCATACCTCCGCCTAACCCCACCTAGTGCTTTCCAGATGCCCTGGACTACAAAGCCTCTTCGTTGGCCAGCACTCAGTGCTAGTGGTGGGAACGATGGTCCTACAAACACGATAAACCCCAAGCTGGAAAAGTCTAGCTTCTCAAAGCAGCAGACCCACTGCCTCCGTCCCTCCCATTGGGCTTCCTGTCCTCCTCCTCCTGTCATGGTTACGCACCGCTTCCTGAAGGCAAACCCGTCGCAGCTCCTTCAGGCGCAGGCTGAGCACCTGCTGGAGAGACTTCTGCTTTTCCAGGAGTTCCTGCACCCGCTCTAGCCGAATCCGAGGGCAGAGCTCTCGCTGCAAGGCTTCTGCAGAAACCAAAGGCAGAGCAGAGAACAGAGGGATGAGGCTTGAGATAAACTGAAACGTCACCGAAATGATGCTGAGCAGATGGTGGAGGGAAGGAGGTTACCTGAAGAGCTGTAGCTGGATGAGTTTATCAGCTGCCCCTTCACTTCCATGTCTTCTGGGGAAGTTCGCCTTCTCTTTTGCCTCCAAGGGAAATCACTTGGCTCCGAGACCCATCAGGAATTCCTAGATGGAGGACGGCAGACGGTTACTGTCAAAGGGAGAGAGAGGAGGAATCAGTAGGGGATAGGCTTCTGCTGGCCCAGGCAAGGTGAGTCATCAGCAGAGGGCAGGATAATGCCAAAAGAAAATCTGGCAGGCTGTGGCAAAAGGGATACATAACCACACACAGACATGCAAGGACTGGAGTGGTATTTTGTGCTCAAAAGAGCTCACTTCTAAGGAAGGAAGGAGTTTTACTTTTGAGGAAGGAGGAAGCTGCAGAGATCAATTTGCTCACAAATAAAAACAACGCCATGGAAGAGGCCTGCTTCTTTGGAGAGGTTTTCTGAAGAGTACTTGATACCATCCAGACATGTTGGACTTTACCTCCCATACAATAGTGAAATCTAATTTTTTTTACTACCGGTTCTGTGGGCGTGGCTTGGTGGTGTTGGTGTGGCTTGGTGGTGTGGCAGGGGAAGGATACTGCAAAATCCCCATTCCCACCCCACTCCAGGGGAAGGATATT
>JANHFK010010703.1:231329-244175 GCA_036250565.1 Sibynophis collaris | reverse complement strand
AGGAAGATTGTTATGGCAAACCACTTCCTAAATCCTCCAAGAAAAATGGCAAGTACTAGTACAGTTGCCTGGAGACATGAATGACTCAAAGACACACAAAAACAGAAGAGATAGCAACGAACTAGATTTTTTTTTGTTACTAAGGGCAGTTGCAATATTACAATTTGTTGTTGCGTTACAATCTCAATCATCCACATTTAATATGGGCATGCTAACTACAGGTATCGGAAATGTGATCCAATAGCTCTGGAGGTCTAATAGCTATTGTAGTTCAAAACATCTGTAGAGGACCTAATTAAAAAATTAATCTGAAGTAGATCTTTATTCTGAACACTGTAGGCAGATGGGCATAAAATACGCCCAAATTTGGATGCATTATTAACATACTCAAAGATTATATTTCAGATTAGGCAAAGAGGTTTGTTGGAAAATCCAAAGGCGCTTTTTAAAAAAAATCACAGCTTATCAAATAAAAAATAAGTATCAGATATTTTACATGGACTCAGTAGGGAATATAAATACCTATTAGAAGGAGGTGACAAAATACAACAATTTCATCTATTTTTATTATATAAAATGTCAGTTTATTATAATTGTTATAGATCTGGCCTTGAAATCATTAAACTGATTTATAGGTCTCCCTTAGGCACAAAAACCAACTGTCTTCTATTTCTATTGACATATTTAGAAATTGTGAAATCCATGTGATGATGAAACCTTAGTCCCAACATATTTTGACTAAGCCTTCTGTACTTTTAAAAGAATATAGACAAATCAACAAGCATAACTATAATATGGTCTCAGAAGAGTAGTTATTTATTTTCTGTTTAATGTTTGGTTTGTTTTTTAGCAGAAATGTCAAGGCAGCTGTTTGCCCCAGTGTAGAGCCAACTCAAGAAATATTGTAAGATCAGTTTCTTCCCAATATTTCATGTTAAGGTCTACTTGTAGGCAACCTGTGACTTTCCAGAGGTGACTGAATTGCAACTATCAGCGTCTCTCACTTTTGTTTGTGAAGGTTAGAGTTGCCAGACCACAGGTTTACCAGTCTGTGAATAACAAAAAATGAGAATGTGTTTAAAGGGAAACACATCTAGAGCTCCTTCCTGCTTTTTTTTAAACAGATGTGGCTAATCTTGAGAAGATTCTATGGTGGCTTGAGTGTATCTTTTCAGGTGTATCTCCATCTAGTATGTAAGATTAATGTGATGTACAAATCACAGATAGAACATTATGCTTATTTCAAGACATTCTGTACATTTGAATTGTATTCTCTTATATTCATTTTTTCCCTCCAGGGATTTTACTGGAAACGCAATTTCTTCCATTAACAAACGGGTGTGGTGGGCCTATCCTTGGACTGAATACTTGTGAGTATACTCTAATGTTCATCCTACATAGCAATATTTATTTCCATTGTTAGCTCTTGATGGTTATGCATCACAAGTTTCTCACTACTGCACATAGACTAGTGAAATGGATAGCATGGTGTCCATCTTCCACCACAGTGAAAGGCTGATTTTGTCTGTATGTTCTAAATTTTCTTCCATCTCTTTAGGATCCTCAAGAACAATCACTTGAGCAGATTGGATAATACATCTCTAGATGGCTTGCTTTCACTCATACACCTGTAAGTTTCTATCCCTAGCCATGTCTTACTTGCTATTTCCCAAAGGACTGCCCCACTTTTAAACTGAGTGAAATTCCTAATGATCAAGTTTCTAAGAAGTAGAGCATGCAATTTTAAAGCTTACACTTTATTCCTATGATTTCTCTGGACTTGGATCTTCCCTTTTGAAGGAGTGATTTGCTTCCTTGCATTTGAAGCCGTATTCCTGGCTTTCCTTTGAAATGATTGCCTCATCTGCTTTCCTGACATTGAAATTGCTCAGTAGTGGACTGGCATTCCTAGATAAAGAAGTCAAAAGGTAGAACTGTTGGGATATCCTCCCCAATGAGCATAGAAATATGGAGGGAAATTAGACTTATTACAATTATTATTTCTTTGTGGAGGGTGAATCAGTGTGAATTTAGGCATTGATCAAAGAAGGCATTCCCAAGTTGACCAGGGAATGGATGTTGTTTGGCTGAAAAGTCTGTGTTCAGTTCAACCACTAATCAAACCAGGCCAACACTGATTAGCTCTTCTTTACAATTTGTATAATTTTATATGCTTATAATTATGATGTCCTGGTGTTGAAAACAGTCAAAATAGTCCAAATCAGCTTTAAACTAACAGAATCAGGAAGGCTGAGAGTTAAAAGGTTTGGTTATTCTAGAATTATCTCAGCCTTCTAGCAAAGTTAATTTGAACTGGGTCAGCATCTGCCAGCACCGGACATCCTTTGAAATGCTGATTATTCAGTCACGCTCTCTTCTAGGAAATGTAATGTTTAGTGCTTTGCAATAGATTCACTCCTCTCCCTGGTGGAGAACTTAAAAGAATAGTAGCCATCTTGCTTTTTTTGTGACACAGTGCCTGGAAGGGGCAGGCAGCCATTTCATCTACTTCACACCATGAATGGATCTGAGGATACTAAGAGCAGCCAAAATAGACATATGTCCAAAGAGCTCATGGTCGTCTTAAGATTCTGCTACTCTGCTCCCTGGAGTTTCATCAAAGGCTAAAGGAACTTTTAGTTAGAAAGTCTTGGCTATAGTTGAGTTGCTTGAATTTAACAGTGGTTTAAGGATAGATAACAGAAGCTTTGACTATCTAATCCATTGCATGTTGGGAATTGGAGGGGGTAGCAGTTTGACCTAGTTTTTGATGGTTGGCAGTTGTTTTACCCCCAATTCCTCAGTAAGAGCGGGGCACCTGGGAATGCAGTGGATGATTAGAAGATGGATGGAAAAGTGGTGTGGTTTGTATCTGTCAAAAGCATCTTACTAGCTTCGCAGTGCTTTTACAGCCCTCTCTAAGCAGTTTACAGAGTCAGCATATTGCCCCCAACAATCTGAGTCCTCATTTTACCCACCTCGGAAGGATGGAAGGCTGAATCTGAGCCTTGTGCCTGGTGAGATTGGATCTGCCAAATTGTAGGCAATAGACAGCCAGCAGAAGTAGCCTGCAGTACTGCATCCTAACCACTGCGCCACCGCATCTCATAGTACCAATCAGAAGGGGCAAGCACCAGGGATGGATAGGTCTTGGAGGCAAGTAGAAATATGGGGTGTAATGGGCAGCGAAAGATAGAGTTGGAGGTGGAGAGTGGGCTGTTCACAGAATATACAGTCTCAATATACTGTTTTGGTTCTGGGTCCTGATTCCCTGTGCTGATCCCTCATTTCCTTAGGCTTTGGACTCTGGCTGGTGCTTTTGAATAATATTGATTTTTAATAAAATTCTAACCCTAATTTTAGATTTAATCCTTGGGCAGCTATCTTGCTGTGCATTACTGAGACCTGGCTGAGCATGAAGAAGGCATATGGGACCAAAGCTATGTTAGCAGAATTGCTATGGTGGGTGGAAGTTGAGAATGGGTGCTGCCCTTAGATAACTTGGATATAAGGCCTTATGAGATTAGGGATTAGATGAGATTGCTGGTTGGCATTGGAGTCCCCCAGTCTTATAGTTCTAGGGGATTTCATCATGCTTATTTGCTTAGGCAACAAAGTTGTATGCCACCACAATTACAAGATTCTTGGTGACCAACAAGATATAAGAATACAATAAAGAGTTAAAAAAAAGTGGATAAAATGAAAACAAATATATGCCATAAATCCTCAGAAGCCGTCCAGAAATGTGCTTATCTTCAACCTTTTACTAAAAGCAGCAGTGTGGGAGACAGACAAATCTGCAAAGTTTTAGGACAGCCTTCTCCAAGCTGATGCCCTTCTGATAGGTTGTTCCACCTTTATTATTTTTTATTAACAACTTGAGACAATAAATACACAATATACTCCTTCCTCCTCCTATTTTCCCTAAAACAATAACCCTGTGAGGTGAGTTTGGCTGAGAGAGAGAGGCTGGTCCAAAGTCACCCAGATAGCTTTCATGCCTAAGGTGGAACTCGAACTCACAGTCTCCTGGTTTCTAGCATCGTGTCTTAACTGCTACACCAAACTGGCTGTATGCGGGGTTATAATTCCCTGTTTTGAATGTTCTGCTTGCTACTATGCCCAATAGGGCTGCAAACAAGAATTAAACGATAAGGGGGTGGATGGAAAAAGAATGGCACAAGGAGGCTTGGCATGTGTGAGGTCCTGTGCCGATCTCATCCACGCATCACATATTGGTTTGTTATATTTTATTAAAGCTACATATTACAAGCTATCAAATAAATGAAAAACACATAAAGCAACTGTGAGAGGTGAAGATGGAGCTGACATTTTGTTCCAGGTGTAATATAATGTGTGTGCTCTTTTAAACAGGGATGTCTCATATAATCAAATACAGAACATTGAGAAAAACGCATTTGAACCTGTTCCACTTCTGCAATCTATGTAAGTCTTTAAGCCAAAAATAAAAAAAAAACAACAACCTGAGTTTAAACCATGGTGGAAATTGGGGAAGGAGGCAAACTGAAATCAAATGGCAATTAACCCTCCCAGCTGTAAGTGTGTCAATGACTTATTACTGAATGGTTGAACCCACCCACCCCTCAACTGTTTTTAAAATGGGGAGGGGGAGCTTGGACTCGGGGATATAGGAGGCAGATCTCTAGAGGGCTTGACCCAGGGAAGACAATATGAATTTTGCATTTTCTAAGAAGTACCGTATTTGAGTTCAGGCTGAACTCTGAGAGAATCAAGATTCAGCTCTAGGTTTGACTGTCAGAGCCAGACCTGAGTCTTCATAAGTGGGAACACCCTAAAGTGTTTTTATGGAGCTACAGGGCTTACTATGAACTTGGAATCTCTAGAGTCAAAATTATATAGCTTTCAGAGGATTTCACTAGCCCAGTGATGGTGAACCTATGGCATGGGTCCCACAGGTGGCACTCGGAGCCATATTGGTGGGCACACAAGTGTTGCCCCAGCTCAGCCGCAGCGCACATGCATATGTGCCAGTCAGTTGATTTTTGGGCCTTCTGGGCCAACCAGAAGTCGGAAAAAAGGCTGTTTCCAGCCTCTGGAAGGCCTCCGGGGGAGTGAGGAAGGCCGTTTTTGCCCTTCCCAGGCTCCTAGAAAGCCTCTGGAGCCAGGGGAGGGTGAAAAATGGGCCTACTGGGCACACCTTGCCATCATGTGCCAAAAGCGGAAGGAGTGGGGGGTGGGTGTCTCGCGCGTATGCATGGGGGGCATGGAGCATTGAATTATGCGTGTGGGCACGCTCAAGCACAACGACCACCTGCTCCCCCTGCTTTTGGCACCCGGCAGCAAAAAGGTTAGCCATCACTGTACTATACTGTCTGGTTAATAAAATACTGGGTTTAAATCCATTCCTTGTTTTAATCTAAATAAATAAAAAGAAAAGAAAGAAAAAGAAAAACCAACCAACAACTCAAAGGGCAGATTCAATGGACTACTGAGTCTTTTTTCCGCTATCCGTTTTCTATATTTCTAACCTCCATTATGTTGTTTTCAATAGGCCTAACTGGCATGCTTGTGCTTTCCCTTTGAATTAGTGACCATTCAAAGTTACATCAGTCACTGAAAAAAATGACTAGTGACCATTTTCCAGTTACAATCTTTGTAGCATCCCCATGATCAGATGCTTGGCAACTGGTTCATACCTATGACCATTGCTGTGTCACTTAAATGTCTCACTTAACAACATACATTTTGGAATCAATTGTGATCGTACGTCGAGGACTACCTGAACCACGTATTTTCACTAAGACAAAACCCGATTCCAACCCCTGCTACTATGAAGGTTTATTGTCTACTGTTTACAAATACAGAGATATTCTCTTAGAGAATACTCTATTGCCCAAAGGCCACTTACATTTCTCTTATCTTTTGCTTTTTTCATAATAGTCTCTGATATTCAAAAACAGCACTGAATCAGATGATTAGCTGAAACACTGTTCCCACTAACATTTAGCTAATGTTCTCTTGCCCTCTGCTGGAAGAAAACTATACCATATATATTCCTTGTATACAGAAAGCTGAGGTTGTGTTTGGCCTAAAATAAAACAACAGATGACGATTTTGTAGCTCATACCATAGAACTTTACTTTTGAAGATACCTTATTGTTGTAAGAATATGAACAGACTTCCACATCGTGCTAAACCATGGTCTGCTTATAAGACACGTTGTGTTGACATGAGTGAGGATATCATATGATGGCTGGGATTAAAGAATGCGATTGGCTGCTTTATGGCCCAGTGTGCTGTGCAAATCCAGATACGTTTTCTAATGTTTTTGCATGTTGCATGAACTTGAGCCATTGAATTAATTCAGTGAACCATATAGTGGTGAAATCCAAATTTTCTTCCTACCAGTTCTGTGGCTTGGTAGGTGTGGCAGGGGAAGGATACTGCAAAATCTCCATTCCCACCCCACTTCAGGGGAAGGATACTGCAAAATCTCCATTCCAACCCCACTCTGGGGCCAGCCAGAGGTGACATTTGCCGGTTCTTCGAACTACTCTTTCCTGCGCCTCTTTCGCCGAGCCCTCAAGACACACTTTTTCATCTTAGCTGGCCTTTCGTGAAATTTTAAATGGGGTTTTAAAATGTGGGTTTTAAAAGGGGTTTTAGAGGGGTGTGTGGAAATGGTTTTAGTCTGCCCTTGGGGGAGTTTTAATTAAATGAAGTCAATTATATGTCACATTTTATGGGAAGCTATAATTGTATGTCCTATATGTTATTTATGTTTTTATCTGACTTGTACACCGCCCTGAGTCCCAACAGGGAGAAGGGCGGTCCACCAAATGTAGATTCCAATCTAATGTCACCTGCAGCATGCTTTCTCTGCCAGATCTAATGGGGTGGACTAATATAACTGGAGAGCGGCAGTCCTTCAGATAGGCTTTAAAAGTCAAAAGCTGCACCTTGATTTATTCCCAGAAGCAAACTGACAACTAATGCAGCTTGCAGAGCAAATGTATAATGTGTATTGTTTTGGGAATGCACATAACTGACTGTGCCACTGCAATCTGTACCAGCTGAAGTTTCCAGATACTCTTCAAGGGCAGCCCCATGTAGAACACATTGCAGTAGTCCAATATGAAGGTGATTAGGGCCTGAGTGACTGTAAGCACACCCTGGCCACATACAGGTGTTAAAGAGGAGAGGAGAAAGCACCTAACCCAGCTGCACATCACATTGTAAAAGCCAAGGGCAGGATAAGCTTTGTAGGATAAGCAGGATAAGCAAGTAGGATAAGCTTTATCTGTGGTCACCCTTAAGCTGTCATGCTCTGGTTGAGGAATCATCCTCAGATAAGATTACCGTGACAAGTTAGGGAGCCAGGTAAAGAAAGCTCAAACTGAGACAACAGTGGGCAAGGTAATAGATATACTCAAACCAAAGAGTTCAGTTGACTCCAATTTCACCAAATACTCAGTTAGATGCAGGTTGGGCATTTCATTTATTCAAGGAAATGCTTGATTGCTGTACAGTGCTGGAACAATTCTATGTGATGGGCCAATCTTCTGTCCTTGCACCATTTTTTAAATATGAAAATGTCTTTGGACACTTCATCCTTGCCGGACAGTGCTGTTTGCTTGCCTCTTCTACCTTGGTTTTCGGTGACAGATCCAACTTCTTGTGAATGTGGACTCTATGTATGTGGGAATGCGAGTCCAGAGGAAGAGCCACAGACTGGACAATCATCGTAGTCCACACAATGAAAGGAGCATATGGAAAGCATTTCAAAAGGGACCTTCTGTATTTTTCTCCCTCCTCCAGTAAAAGGAGAGGAGGGGGAAAATAATTTTCACACATGAAGATTCTGTTAATGTAGCCTTGCAATAAGGATAGTTGTGCTTCTTGACTGGACTACCTCAAAGGGTTAACACCCTATCAAGCCTTTGATTTCGCCTGATGGTTTTATTATTTAATTGCTTGAATTGCTTCTAGCCTCCAGTTAGAACAGCAGTTCCCAACCTTGGCAGCCTGGCGACCCAGCAGAGAAGGAGAGGGGGAACCAGGCTGCACAAGGGGCAGGCCAGCACACACATGCACATGCAAATCAACTTGTGTGAGCATTGGGCGCAAATTGAGCTGCATGCGTGCGCATGCACACAGGCCCATCACTTGCATGGCCCAGTTGTGAATAGGCCACTGCTCAGTTGTGGGCCGCAGCCTGGGGGTTGGGGACCTTTGAGCTAGAAGGCCAGATCACAGGATGTGAAGTACATTTCGATGAGAGTTCTGTTTGGTCTGCACTCTGTCTTTAGATCTGACAGACAAGATGCTAGGCATTAAGTTTTTTATTTCATTAAAGTTATTTTCTAATTTTTATTTTGCAGTGTATATTTTAATTATTGTTAACTAATTTGAATACTTGTTTGAATAGAAAAACAATGAAAATCAAATCTAGTAATGTAAAGATAGACTATTATGTGTTCCATGTAAATAGATGATACATCTTCCCTGTGTTTAGTTTAAACCTAAATATTTGTTTTTCTAGCTTATAAAAGCCCTGAGAGGGTTTCTTATTTTTCAATCAGGTGGGCATATTTGGAATTTTGAGACAGCTACGATGGATATAGTCAGTCACAAGACTTTCATTTCTCAGAAAAGTAGATCTAATGAGACTAAGTGTCAAGCAGCTTATCTAATTACTTCAACATAAAGTACCATTGGAATCTAAATTCGCTCCATTTATCCCAATACCCTCCCAAACATGCTGTAACAAACAATATTTCCACTACACAATGTCCACTTCCTCTCTTATTTCTTCATCTTTTCTAGGTTAATTTTTTCCCAATGGTTGTTTCATTTTCTCTGTCATTTCTCTTTTCCTAACCACTTTTGTCTTTAACTTTGTCCATGTCATCTTGCTCTCCTCATCCTAGTCTTGGTCCCCCTACTTCCTGTTCCCATTTTTTCAAGTCTGTCCAAACCCTCAAAATTGGCAACAATAATCAACTCCAGGTATCCATTTGTTCTTATTGTTGATTAAGACATCCTCTTTGTCAAGCAACTGGGAACAGTTCAAAGCAAAATATTGTCAGCAATTATTTTGCATTATCTTAATGTCTGTTGATCCATCTGGGAACCCAAGACAATCCCAAGAATAGAAAGGATGTTTGAGACATGGACTTTACTTTGAAAAGCTCATTTTAGAATACTTTTTAAAAAATAAAACCCACAGAGATTAGCAGGGTGCTTCTCAGAAGCAAGAGGGAAATGTTTTTGCACCTGCAGCACCATATAGCTCTTACTTATTTAAAGTTGTTGTTATTACATTCTTTTATATTTGTACCTCATGCTGGAATAACAAGATGAACAAATAATTATATAGTTTTTTTAAAAAATTATTTATTGCATTACTGTTAACAGCAGTGGTATACAAGGAACATTTATATGGTGCAAGTTTACTAATCACTGGATTAGTGGTTGTTTTTCCTGCCACCAAACTTCGCAGTACCAATTAGTGGGAAATTTGCTAAACATTTCATAAAGAGGTGATTGTGCATCCATTTCTTAATCTGCCTCAGAAATCTTTCAATTAGAGAAAGAAAAGCAGCACATTTTAATAAAATCATAACATCTGGGAGGGACGAAGAGCTGTATATGCAATGCTGAGCTGCATTATAAGAAGAGTGAAGTCCTGGTACTAAAAGCCAAATAAATAAATAAACCCATCCATGCTTTCACTACTTACAGTTTGCTGAGCATGTTGACTCAGAGAGAAAGTCCTCAGACAATTTGTTTGTTGTGCTTCCATCATCACGGGTCTATTAGATCATTTTAATTGAAAAAAACCTACTTTGTTATGCTGGCATCTTTCCAGTAATTGTTCATGCTAGTGCCAAACCCCCCCCTCTCTTCCTGTAACAGAAATGTCTACTAGATTCTATTGTTGGAATGGATCAGATATAACAGGTTATATCTGTTAACCTTAGACCTGTATACTTCCAGGGTTTGATTCTGGAATCAGATCATTTGCAAGTCAGGAGTAAAGCATACTTTCATATTAAATGAATTCACTTTATCATGTTTTTTTTCCTAGAATTTATACAGGAAGTTTAAATGGTTTCTTCAGAATTGGAGGTAGTCATTAAAATCTTGCAATTCAATTCCTTTCTTTTTACTATAGCCAGAGAATCAGGAAATTCTGTTTCGTTAGGAGGTTTTTAAAAACAAATTAAGGCAGTATTTTTTTCTTGTATTCATATTATCTAGTTTGCATTTATCCTTTGCTGAAGACTTCTTTAACAGAGGCAAAATGGTGTGGGGGGGTGTATTTGTGTGTGTTTGTGTATGTGTGTGCGCATAGAACAGGAGGTTTAATTGTCCTAACAAGAAGAAACAAATCCCTAAATGATCAGATTTCTCTCAAAATCAATTTTTCCATTTTGACTATTGTTAAAATAGAGGGCTAATGTTTTGCAAAGACTTTTATATCATTCTGAAAAATTACCTTTGTTAGTGGTTATTTTTTAATTCAAGTTTTAATCCCAAAAGACGTTTTTATTTTAATAGGTAAAATACATCAGAAATTTATGTATAAATTTCATTTAGTTCCATTCTGACATGATGGAAAATGATTTTTAATTTAACATTTGCAAATGTCCCAGAAACATAATCATGTAGTACAATCTGGAAATCAAATAATTCAATTACCTAGGATAGGATTTATTTTATGAATTGCAGTTTGTTCTCTTTCTTTCTTTCCCTTCTCTGTATTCCTTATACAGTTAAAAAGTTTGTGGGGCCAACTACTTGCTCTATGCAGGAGTCCAAATTATAATATTCCCAACAGATGCTTGTGTGCTCAACATCTCTGTGGGTAATTGGGCTGTCAAAATTCTCCCCCCAAGATTTTGTCAATTAGATTTGCTCATTGCTTTCATATGAGAGACTCTTGGACAGAAAGTGTTGTGTGCAGGCTTACAGTTAGCCTCGACTTAACAAACATTGTTTTAGTGACTATTCAAAGTTGCAATGGCATTGAAAGAAATAATTTGTGATTGGTTTTCACCCTTATGACCCTTGCAGCATCCCCATGATTCATGTGTCAGCTCTGGAAGCCTTTGAAACATGATCGTTTGGAGTCCGTTCTTTGGAAGGGGGGTTTCTGGAACCCTGACATCATGATCAAAATTTGGGTGCTTAGCAACTCGACTGTATTTATGACACTTGCAGTGTTTTGGGGTCATGCGATCACTATTTGTAATCTTCTCAGTTGGCTTCCAACAAGAAAAATCCATGAGGCAAAGCCAGATTCACTAAACAACCGCAGTGATTTGCTTAACAACCGTGGCAAAAAAACTCATAAATTTGGGCACAACTCACTTAACAACTGTCTTGCTTAGCAGTGGAAATTTTGGGGCCAATTGTGATCGTAAGTCGAGGACTACCTGTACTATAACAACCATCTGCCCAGGAGGAATTGCACACAAAATTGTTCTTTTCTATGGTGGAAGACGGCTGGAGGATATTGGGCAAGTATGGTGCCCTGTTTCCTTACATTACTGGTGTGCCACACGGATAATGCTGATCTCCTCTGATCAATTGAACATATGATAGGAGAGCTTATCTAATAATTCCTGAACTAAACATAATAAATAGTAGATACGCCTCTAAAGTGGCTAAAACTTGTACAAAATGAGGAAGTGGTGACTAATCATTCTTCCGTGAGAACATGGAGAATGGAAATGAATTGGGAGCAAAGTTAATAATTGTTCCTACTTCCTTGCTTTTTAAACAAAAGCCTGTAAACAGGGACCTCTGTCTCAAGCAGTGTGAATTAAAGAATAAAGCTAGTTAAATATGTTTTTAAAATTCTGCTGGATTAAAAAAAATAGCTACAAATGTTAAAATGCTGTAATTTGTCATAATGTATGCACAATGCTGTATGCAAGTATAGAATGTTTGCATATTTACACAGTTCACAACCAGCTGCGATACAGTGTAATATTTTCCTTTGTATAACTGTATTGTTCGGTATTCAAATAGGAAAATAAGCATATTGTATTTAAGCTATTTCTAATGTGTTTACATATATGATATAATTAATTATATCATATAATTATTAAAATAAATATTATATACATAAAATGTGTTTACATTATATCACATATAATTCCTAGGGCCTAGGATATAGAAATACACATGAAGTAGTGGTAGGGAATCATTGGAGCATAATGAAAATGCATATAGATAAAGAATCACTTGAACATTATTATCAAAGGTATTTTTTAAAAAATAAAAATGTAAAAAAATTGTAGCCAGTAGTTTAAAAACAAAATAAGGCTTCGAAATTAGCTACTCCGTAGAAGGATGATGTCCTTTTTTGTTTGGAATGCTAGAGATTAGAATATAAAATAGTTACATTGCTTTTAAAGATGAACATTTTATGCATATGTTTAGCAATGTATTCCAGAAAGAAGAATACACATGGAAAAGCTTTAAAACATTTATATAACCATAGTTTTCTTATAATGAGAACTATGCTATATACGGTACTTTTGCTTTTGGTCATTTGAAACAAAACATTATAAAATGAATGGGAAATAGCAGTAGAGGAAGTTTGGGACCCAGACAACAATAATAATGATAAATGGATCATTAACTTAGCTTAAAGGAATTTATTGTTGATTTGATTTCCATATTCCAAAAAAACGATTGGAAGAATTCTTAAGAAGTAACCTAGAATAAAGTTATATTTAAGTGTATTAAATATATTACACCTGTGCATATACAGGTCTGGATTACTGCAATGCTCTCTACGTGGGGCTGCCCTTGGGGTCGATCCGGAGGCTACAGATGGTCCAGAATGCA
>JANHFK010010703.1:171542-186599 GCA_036250565.1 Sibynophis collaris | reverse complement strand
GCTGCAGTCCCCTTCTGCGGTGATCTTGGAGCCCAGGAAAACAAAATCTGTCACTACCTCCATCTCTTCCCCATCTACTCGCCAGGAATTGAGAGGGCCTATTGCCATGATCTTAGTTTTCTTAATGTTGAGCTTCAAGCCAACCTTTGCACTCTCCTTCTTCAACCGCATCAAGAGGCTCTTTAGTTCCTCTTTGCAGCTGTATCACAGAATGATACATCTAACAATAAGAGATTGTGTTTTGGTCCTATATCCCAATTTCTATCTCATAACTATTCTAGCCTGACCCTTCCTCTGCAGAACCCTTGAGGATCAAGGACCTTGAGAACAGATTGGTTTTCTTGGAGCAAGAGGGAGGAATTGCTGAAATTATATTTCCCCTTTCACAAAGAGAAGATTGTTCTCAATTGTATAGAAACCTTTACTTCTTAATGGCCTCTGTGATTCACACTGTTGGGAATCTGCACCTGAGCAGAACTTATGAAAAAAAGAAACAGCTGAATATTTTGGTTGGAATCCAGACCTATTCCTGTGAAGTGGGCTGGGCTGACAAAGAATGACTGATCCAAAGTCATCCAACTGGCTTTTCATGCTTAAGGCAGGACTAGAACTCATGGTTTCCTGATTTCTAGCCTGGTACCTTAACTGTTAGACCAAACTGGTTCTTTGTGCTTATTGGATTCTCCCCCTTCGCAAAAAAACTCTTGACTGGGATTGAGGATCTACTTTTGGAAGGAACATTTCTTTTTACTCTAGTCAGATGACAGAGCAATATGCAAAAACTCCATTGTACAAATTTACTATACTGAGGCTAGATCCTGATCCCCAAAACCAGGGATATTATCTTTATATTTGCCCCTTGAAGATATGCCAGATCACAGCAAGTAAATTAAAGAAATTATTTCCCTGCACATCTTCCAGATCTTGCCTATTTTTATAATAAAAATGGATTTATTTTATTGGGAACAAAATTCCCTGTTTGAAGACATCATTACACATTTCTTAGCACATTTGGTCCAGTTTTTTCCTAATGTACCCAGTTTGACATCAGCTTCAGATAGGATATTCTGCAAGACACCTACCTATCTGAGTGTTCTAATAGCGGTAGGAACTCTGCTGTGGTGAAAGAGAATTTTTCCACTGTTCCCACAAGGCTTTGGAATATTTCCTATGTTTGAATGGCTAGAGAGGCAGCCAGAAATGTCCCCACTCTTTCTGTCAAACTTTCCTAAAATATTTATTCTCTATATTTAATTTGAGACACTATGTATACTGTATCGCTTCAAGGATAACTCCTTAAAAGGAAACTTGTAATAGAAAGCATCACACAATCTGTAAAAACAACAAAATTATATAAGCAACAGTTCAGCTAAAAGATACTCATAAATCATATCAGTACATCCACATTAATATTGATAACGAAAGGCTGCTAAATAAATATTTTCTAAACAAAGTGGAACACTGAGACAGAGATAAATTCTGGATCTCCCAAGGATTCTGTTGTTTTTAACAGCTGCTGCAGAAAATATCTCCTTATTAGTTTGTACATCTATATATCAATCTTATTCAAAAAATATTGGGACAAATGTATCAAGTTCTCCTGAATACCATTTTATATTTCCAACTCTGAGATAAATAGGGTGAGAACTAATAAGTGGCATGTATGATTTTGAACATAACATTCACCTTGCATAGCATCCATAAGTATTTAATATAAATTGACAACAAAAAAAATAGCAAAATGAATATATGGACTAAATTAAACTTATTATACATATAAATTCATAAATTGCTTCATTGTTTAATTATTGGTTGGTTGGTTGGTTGGTTGGTTGGTTGGTTGGTTGGTTGCCACCCTGCAATTGAATCACCTTGCTGCTGTTCATCCTCTTTATCTTTTTACCTTCCACTTTTGAATTTGTTCCAGTTCCTCCCTTAAACAGCTAGATAATATTTCCAGTATCTGAAAACTAGATGCTAGAAAGGCTTTCTCTTCATTTTACTTTGAGAGTATTCATTATAATATCCGTGCCAGAATCCTTGGAGTGCTGGCATGACACATAGCATGGTACACACTTAAGAACTTTATCTTGTACATCTGTATTTGAAAGTTACTAATGAAGACCAGATTCCATCATCATTTCAGGTGCATTGTATTCTTGCCTCACTAAGCATATTTTAAAAAGCACCAACATAGAGACCCCTTTGATAATGGAAAGAAGGAGAAAGATAACCAGGCTGCATGCCTTCTGCCATGAGAGCTAAAATCCAGTTGATTAATGAACTGAACAGCAACCTAATTTTGTCTGAAAAACTGCTGATTTATATTTTGTATGACAAAACTTTACAGGTATTTTATATGGGCTATCTATTTATTAACTTTTGAACTTCTGTTTTAGAGAAAGGTGGTTTTTTTTCATTTCTCATACTGTCTATATAATTTGTATTATTTTAGCTAGCAATAAAGCATAACAGCTCCTGGATATGTGATAACTGCATGTTGTGTTTTAGTACGATTTTGCTGTGATCTGACTTGCACTATATGCGACTGATTTTGTATTCACAGTATACAGACCTCTACCAACTTTCATATCCTATATCCTCCCCATTTCCATTCAGTTCAAGCCACACAAAGGGGCATTGCAGGAAAAGAGAAGCTGGTTTATGGGTCCCACTTTCTTATTTACTCTTCACTTTAAGTATGATATAAGTTACTTGTGCTTTTGAATTGTGCAGAAACAAGGTAGAGGAAGAAGTTGTGAAATGTGCAGAGATCTCCTATTCCTTGCAATACCCCTTCCTGCTGCTGGGATGGGAAGTAAAGAAAACCAGTCCTTACACCCTGCAGCAGAAGGGCTAGTCTGCAAAGCCACTGCATTAAAACCCTCAAGCAATTTAATTTTATTACAATAATACAATGTTGGTCCTATTTTTATATGCATTCTGAATAGTGTATAGCAGATAAGAATCAAACAATTGAAGAATTGTTTCAGAAGAGACAGAAAAAATGTGTTTCAATGTATATTAGATATATCTTTAATGATTCCTGCTTTTGTGCCATAATCAGCTGCATTGCATCAACTAGCACGAACTAATGTTTACCTTCTAGTATTACAAACTGGGGCTTTTTTTCCCTTTCCTTGCATGTGAACATATGCCAGAAATTTTTGCAGTAGGAACATCAGAAAACCAGAATATTCCATGTGAACAGATATGTATTTTAAACTTAATACCGTGGGAGTCTGCTAAATTTGTTTTTTATGTGGCAGTACTGCAGATATAAATCTTAATATTGTTTGCACTAGGACAAGGGTTAATGATTTGACTTAGAAGCCAAAAGTATCTATTTGACTAAAATATAATTTATATACTACTGTATTTACCTGACAGGAAGACAACCCTGAATGAAGACAGTTTCTACCAAAACAAATCTATCTTACCTTGTCCTTAAAAAATCCAAGATTTTCCCATTTCTAAGTTAAAGTATTTTAAAAACAAACCTTCATCTTCTTTTCACAAATACAATAAATACAATAAAGAAAACTAACTTTCCTCAAAATCTAGACTGCTTATCAATGACACACTTCACTTCTTAAGAGCATAATTTGATCTTCTGGATGAGGTCTTCATTATATTCCTTCAAAACTTTTTTTTTATCAGAAAGTTCCATAAATATCTTCTATTTGTTACACTCTTATAATTCCCTTTTTTTCTCCTTTCTTTTCTTTCTTACTTCTAACTCTGTCAAGAAATAAAATTCAGGTCAGCTATCCAGTTCCTTATATTAATGCTAAGAATTAAGTCTTGAGGAAAAAACGAAATTTATGCAAGCTTTTGAAAACTGTATTTACCCAAGCGTGGGAAATTTATAGCTTGGTGTGCTTAACTTTTCGGTCTTGTGTCTGTAAACATTTTGTACATTATCTAATACTTAGGGAATGTCAAGCAACTGATAAATATGTATCAAAATATATGTCTGACTACCATATTCACATGATTTCTAGCCTTTTTAAGACAAGCTGAACACAGTAATCATTTTGGTGCAAAGTATGTTCATTGCTTAAATAGCTTTAACATCAAAATACTTTTGACTAATAACTGCTGATATTACCAAAGGGCACGAAACATTACTCTTGTTGTAACAGTTCCAATGCTCATCCGCCATTTAAGGTTTGAAAGTACAGGTATGAAGTATTCAAATATGAGGTGGACAAGGATGCTTTAGAGCTGGTCTCACTGTACCTACTGGCTGCTTCTTAAAGGAGCCACACTTTTTCCTGGGCTTATGTGATTATTGTGAGGAGTCAGGAACATACAAAGTTGAGTTAAGGCGGTAGCAACAGAGTGCAATCTTGTGTCACCAAGATCTTAACAATATATATTTCCTAAGACTGTGCAGCTAGTTATGGTAATCCAGAAAAAAAACATGGCTCCTTTAAGGAACAGCTAACTGAGTGTCTATGCCAGATCTATCTTTTCTTGTTTTGGATCTAAATACTCCACACCATTTGTATGAATTTGAGGGTCCTCCTAGACTTGCAGATACTGCTCAGAGCACAGGAGGTAGCCATGGCATGGAGAGCCTTTGCACAATTGTGCATTTTTCTCAACAAGAGAGAGGCCCTTCAGACAGTCACTCACGCCCTAGTCATCTCATAATGAATTCTACATGGGATTTTTCTTCTAAGACAGTGATGGCGAACCTATGGCACGGGTGCCACAGGTGGCACACAGAACCATATTGATGGGCACACAAGCATTGTCCTAGCTCAGCTGCAGCGTGCATGCATGCATCAGCCAGCTGATTTTTGGGCCTTCTGGGCCCACTGGAAGTTGGGAACAGGCTGTTTTCGGCCTTTGGAGGACCTCCAGGGAGATGGGGAAGGCCCATTTTTTGCTCTCCCCAGGCTCCAGAGGCTTTCTAGGAGCCTGGGGAGGGTGAAAATGGCCTTCCCTAACCCCTCCCCCGAGGCCCTCCAGAGGCCGGAAACGGCTGGGGGCAGGGCATATTGAATTATGGGTGTGAACACACACGCACGTGACCCACCCGCACTTCTCCCATTTTTGGCACACAACGGCAAAAAAGTTAGCCATTACTGGGTCAGAGTATCTTTCTGGCTATTGTTATACCCAAGATCCAGAATATTTCTTTTCAGAAGATCTGGAACTAATAAAAGAGGCAACAGGTCACTTCTAGAAATTTTCTTAGAAACAGTCACTCAGGTTTCAGAGACCCTCTTCTTCTGAAATAATCAGCAGAATCACTATCACATACTAGTGCAGTGATGGTGAAGCTTTTTCTCACCGAGTGCCGAACAGTTACGTGCTTTGCATGTGGGTCCTCCCCATGCACTGTGTGCATAATCACACCATCTGTGCATGTGTGTCTTTCACACGGTTCCCCTGTGCGCTGCGTGCACAATCGCATCATCTGCACATATGTGCTGTTTTTATGCATGCAATGCACACGCCTGAATGCCATTTACACATGTGTGTGTTGCACGTAAGTACTCTTGCAATGCATGCGCAATTACACGTGCATGCGCAGGAGAGCTCCGAAGAGCAGCTGGGTCCCCTAAATTGCACGCACGCACACCAAAGGCCTGAACACCAGCTGGGGCACACACACATGCGCAGCTGCAAGTAAGATGGGCGACAGCTCATGTGCCCGGAAAGATGGCTCTGTGTGCCACTTTGGGCACATATACCATAGGTTCATCATCATGGCACTAGTGTATATAGGTAGCAGATGAAAAAATCTGGGTTGGATGAAATGACTGACCATCTGAGTCTTTCATCTTCAAATCAAAAGTGCAGAATTTGTATGTCTTGAAACAAATCTTATTCCTACTATGAGAAATTGAATCTACTTAACCATCCAGTATTGTTGCTACCTTATTTCTGAAAGAATAAATTAACTTCTATTGAAAAATCAAGCTCCGCTTTTTCCCAATTAAAGGAACACTTGCTCAGTTTCATTTTGCAAAGTTCAAATAATCGAGTGCACTCCATGGACTCCATGTCTTGAATTCCATGTTCCTTGTTAACACAATAAATACATTCCTAAAACTAAATTAAATGCACATGTGGGCACAGGAAGTCAGAATTTATATATAAATAAATATATTTGATAGAATGGTCTAAAAAAGTATATACCACTGTGAAATGAAACCCATCCTTTGCATGACAAATCAAACCTTTGTAGCCAGTTCATGATTGTAACACAGTTACTTCATATTTTGAATCCTTATAAATATTTCTTTTCATATAATACAAGCCTCCGTCCATTCAGTTTGTTCATTTAAAAATAATTTTTTTTCTCTGGCAATTTTCTAAATCAGCTTCTTGGTTAGACAGACGCTCCAGATACTTTGAGCTGTGCACCATGTAGCAATGGGATAATGATACTTCTGTTTATTCACTGCTTTTATTTCTAATAAATGGACTGACTGTAAAAAGAAAGGAGTGATATAAAAGTCTGTGTAGATATTAAAAATGTTAAAAATGATACATTTCCAATAGACAGTAAGTTTAATTTTGAAAAGTGGCTGGCATAAACTGACCTCAGGAAAAAAAAGACTTGGCGAGTTTCCAATTTAGGATCAATCATTTGAGGGTGAAAATACTGCATTCCATCCAGACTTGGAAGGTAATGGAAGCAGATTAAAACAAGAGTTCTCAACTGTTGTGACCAGTGATCACTTAAAATGAATTTGTACAACCCCTAATAAAACTAATGATTTGATTGTGGCTAGGATTGGACAAAAACCAATCCACTTATTTTAATACATCTTTCTGCATTAAATAAATCAATGATAAAAATGTGCAACTTTATAAAATAAAGCTGTTTCACTGGAAATAAGACAAAAAGTAACTTTTAAAAACTTTTTTTTTAAATGAGAAGGCTTACTTTTGCATAATTCCTGACATCTGCTTTTGCTTTTGAACAGTCAGAAAGAAAAATTAGCTTCTCTTAAACTGTTGCAACTTGCAAAACATGGGCAAGTGTTGCTTTTGTAATTTTCTTTCCCTGCACAGCCTCAGTGAGAGAGTAACCACGGCCCATTGTTTCTTTCCCAATCCAGTCTTTTGCCTCCTCCCAGCAGCCTTTCCAGCTTTGCCTTCCAGTGCAATTCCATATGCATAGGGAGCATCAAATCACATGGTAACAGCTTTGCTGTCAAGCTTAATTTATCAGAGGCAGATTGTCAAATCCAGGACTGTCACTTCTAACTTCAAAACATACAGCTTACGAACAAGAAGTGAAACAAATGACTGAAGTTGATGGAGAAAGTCAAAAGATTAAATCTTTTAATAATATTTGGCAGCTATTCAAAACCACCACAACAGAAACTCAACTAGAATGTGTACTGCAGGTAAAACAAGGTCAAATTATGTCCATCGCTGTTCAGTATGGCTAAAAATGGCATCAACAAAGCTGTTAGAGCAAAAAGGATATTTCCTAGCTAAACAAAATTTTTTAAAAAGGGATGTAAACTTGTTCGAAGTAAAGACAGAAAGGCAGAAGGAAAACAGAAAGAGAAAAATGTCCTATACTTGTGCTTTCCATAGGCATCTGGTTGTCACTGTGAGACTAACAGACTCTTGTCTGATCCAGGAAGATTCTTCCATTCTTTTGGTAGTGAAGGGCAGAAGCAGATCTGGGCTAAATTTAGTCTGTAGCACTATTATTTTGTGAATGGGAATTGTCAACAGGCTGAGCTTTTTCTCACAGCCAATATATGCTGCCATATGCTGATGACAACACAGCCTTTAAATGGAAGACCTTTAGTCATTTCCTGCTTTAAAGTTACTTATCAACTTGTGTAATCAAAACAAGACTGTAATTGATATAACGTATCAGCACTCTTGGTGAAACTGATGGGAGTACAACACTAGTGACACCAAGGTGAAACCAGACAAGTACTCTGTTTGATTTTCACATTTTTCCTTACTATTTCCAGGAACATTTCTTTAATATTATCGTTACACTCCCAGGAATTTAGACAGAATGTAACATAGGGATGGGTGAGAGAGTTGAAAGTCTGACTGTGAGTCACCTAATAGACATGATATAGGGAGTTTCATAAGGTTCAGCCAGCTACACCTTATCTACCAGCTGCATTAGAGCTGGAAGCAATATACAGCCAATCAGAATCTTCTAGAGTGGGTGGCTCTAATAAATACAGTGACATAAAGAAAGAAATATTATGAGGAAAAGACACTCAGAAAATTGCTATTATATTCTGAGCAGGGATGAGAGGAATCCTCATCTCCAAAATTATATATGTAGGCTTTTATCCAGATAAGATTACTTATGTTTAATATTTAGTACATAGAGAATGTAAATGAGATGCCTGTCCTGAATCACTTTGGATTGTAGGTTGAATATTCAGTTAAAAAATAAAGGAAAAATAGTGTTGTCACTGCTCTTGTTGTTTTCCAAAAGATCCCTCTGAAAAGAATTGTGCAGCTATGAGAATCTTCAGAGGCAGGAAGTGATGAGAGATTAAAGGGAACACAATTGTATCAGAACCTTTAAACTAGCTTTCAAAGATAATAGAAGATGCTGTCCAATTGCTGTAATGAAGTAAGACACAGCTGCCTGTCATCTGGCTTCTGTACATGGAACTGAAAAGGAAACTTGTTCTGAAAATCTTGTTTCTTAAGAAAGCTAGATCTTCCTAAATCAAAAGAATGAATTAGCCCTGACTAGTTTAAGCCCCACTATTCGTTCAACAGGACTTTCCCATGAGTAACCTTGACTGAAGCAAAGCCTTTGGCATGATGAAAAATGTATGACCCATCTTGGCTTAAAAAGAGCGATTAATATGAAATGTGAACAATATAAAAAATCCCAACACTTTGCAACTTGCTTTTAAAAGAAGTCAGTCTTTGCTTCTGTAATATCATCCTCATTATTCCAATCATATTCTGTGATGTACTGGTAGTCCTCAACTTACAACCATTTGTTTAGTGACCGCTCACAATTACAACGGCACTGAAAAGAATTGACAAACAACTGGTCCTTGCACCTATGATTATCATAGCGTCACCATAGTCGTGTGATCAAAATTCAAGTGCTTGGCAACCAGCATGTATTTACAATGGTTGCAGCATTCTGTGGTCACGAGATGGGCATTTGTGACCTTCCCATCCATTTCCTACAAGCAAATTCAATTCTCTTAAAAACCACTTAACAACTACAGTGATTCATTTAACAACCTTGGCACGAAAGATCATAAAATTGGGCAGCAACTCACTTAACAACTGCCTCACTTAGCAACAGAGGTTCTATTCCCAATTGTAGTCATCAGTCAAAGACTACCTGTGTAATTAACAACATTAATTAATTACATGCGCTGTTTGAACTGACTGATTTCACATAGCATTTACTTTCCTTAGTTAACCTGGTCTTATTTTATTTTCACTCTCCATTAATTAGCACATCTCATTCCATTTTGGAGATTCTGGCCAGCAAATGCAAAGCATATACATGGATCGTCTTCAAAGACTTAAATATTCTACACAGTTTGGATGTCACCACAGTTTGAATGGTTTAACAGACTGCAGTTCTGTCTAAATTCATCAGAACTACTTCCCAAACTTCTAAAGAAAGTGTTACTAAACTTTTCAGTGCATCCCTGTAGGAAATTGCAATTTCACTGTAAGTAGTACTTTTTTTAATATAAACCCTTCAAATCATTACTTGTGGGGTCATTGAGGCTCTCCGAACTTGGTGGTTTCCTTGCAGACACTTCATTACCCTACTAGGTAACATCATCAGTGCTGGACCTCACCCGTTCAACCCCGAGCTACCAATATTCTCTTCTGTTGGTAGTTTGTTATTTTTTAAGCTCAACACCAAAAAGCACATCACTTAGAATACGAGTCTTCGGAACTCAAGAAAATCCATTTCTCCCGAAGGGTATAAGGCATTTTGCCCGGCCACCGCTCCTTACCGTTGGCGTTCTTCCCGCAGATGAGATGCTCGTAAGGCTGCAGGACGCCCCAAAGCTCCGCGTCGTTGTTGATCACCGCCTCGAGAACTTCGGAGGAGACCTCACTTCCCGCCCCGTCTCCGTCTGGGTTTTGGCTGGCCAGGACGCGGCCCTTGATCTCCTCCACCAGGTTCTCCATGCATGAGGCAAGAGCGATGGCCGCGTACTCGTGGATCCGAACCGAGATGCGGGTGTCTACCATCCACCTGAAAAAGCGCCCGACGGAGAAGGTGAGGCCACAGCGGGCCGATTTGCCTTTCCTCAAGCCGTCGCCGGCGCTCATGCTGTACAGCGAAAGAGCCTTGACGGTGGCCAGGACGCAACTCTCCGACAGGGACCAACTCTGGATGAGCTTGATGGCGCTCTGGATCTCGAAGCGGGTGCACTTGGCGTGCATCACGCTGAGGCGTTGAGCCTCCCGGGAGATCCGGATCAGCGGCCTCCGGAGGAGCATCGACAGCCTCCTCGCGGCTTCTGGGCTGAAGCCTCCCCCCTTGGTCACCTCCTTCCCTTTCCTAAGGATCTTCTCCACGTCTTCCTCGCTCCAAGGGAATTCCTCCAGGTCGGGCAGTTTGGCGCATTTGGCGAAGATGTCGGCAACTTCGGGATCCTCCGGCAGGACGGTGTTGACGGTATCCCAGCTGTTGTTGCGGCTGTTCATGGAGCCCGAGTAGTACCACCAGTTGCCCCGGGGTTGAGACGAGGCCAAGGCTTGGCTGTTGGACTTGCAGGACGAGAGGCTGAGGGACCTGCAGGAGTCCCCTGCCCCATACCCGGAGTCCAAGGTGAGATCTTCCAGGGTCTTCAAAGGCGAGCTATATATCCCGGCCATAGGGAAAACAAAAACCAAAAACTCGGCGGTCCCCTCTTTCCGAGGCACCGCCGCGCGGTTCGCAAAGGCGACCGAAGACGATCGCGGGGACTTAGGCGCCGGGATGCGAGTCCGGTTGGGGCTGGAGCTCCCGCGGTGCCTTCAGGTTTTCACGCGTGCCAGCTGTCTCCATTCCACGGGCCGAGTGAGATCATTTCTTTTCCGCCTTGGAGGAGACGGGATGGAAAAAATCTTGGGCCAGCGGCAGAAGATGCGGAGGATCCAGCAGAGCTCTTGAGGAGGCAGTGCCTACCGCCTAATTGCAGCGGGGAGAGTCCTCAAGCGGCGGAAGGCGAAGGACAAGCCTTTCCCCAGCAACGATCCAGAATCAAATTTCGGACTCATCCAGAAAGGGAGAGAGGAAAGGAAACCCAAAGCAACCCAGAACGGTGGCGGCGGCGGCTGCTGCTGCTGCTGCTGCTGCTGCCTGCCGGTGTTTCCCTCCGTCCGCGCCCCCGAGAGACACTTTGCAGAAGCTTTGCGCGAACTTCTCCCTTCGCTGTTCTCTTCTGGCTCACCGATCGGAGGCGACATGCAAATGACCCGACGGGATGCCAGCCAATCAGGAGCTCCGGGAGAACCCGGGGGCGTGGCCATCCGTTGAAATGCGAGCTGTGGGCAACCTCCAATCGTACGTATCCTTCAGGGCGGGCTGGATGGGCGGTACCAGGAAGGCGGGGCGGGGCGGGCTGGAAAACAAGTCATAAGTCGCGAGAGGGAGGGGCAAAGCTAACCGAGCGGAGGTGACAGAAGAGAGGAGCCATCGCGAGGGATTTTGGAGAAAAAAGAGCCGCGTGAGCACCATGAGCCGAGCCACAGAAGCAAAGGTAACCGCGCCGAGGGAGGCTTGACGTTTCCTAGGTCCGATCTTTGGCCTTTTGCAGATGCACGTCTAACTTCCCCGCCCGTGGGTGACTTCCAGCACGAACGGTGAACGAGACTTTGCTTCCCAGGAAGGGGGCTGCAGATGGCATCTCTTGACTTGTGCAAACTTTTAATAGGGGTTTAAGAAGCAGCAACCCCCGCAAAAGGGGTTGTCTTTGTAAGTTTTATAAGGATCCAACACATCTTATATTGTGTTTTTGGAATATCTTCCATTATGAAGTCTGTGCTGCTTAAAATGCACATTTTGAGTGGAAATTATTAATGCATTTCTCAAAACGATTTCAAAACACGTCTGGCTGCCTTTCCTGAGAACATTCTCACATAATGAAGGTGAAAACCGGTTGGGAGCTTTGCTATTCCCTTCCCCCTTATGTAAATGAGATTGGTAAGAAAATAAAACTAAATCATAGCTGCCTGTCAATATAGATTTTATAACGGCATTACAGATGATCTTACAAATGTGCAAGCCTTCAACGATCTTGTAATACCCTCATAGTTTGGAAAGAGTGCATTATAAAGCCCTAGTTTGGGGGCAAAGAAGGGAAAGAGGAGTTTTTACAAATGTTACAATATCTTAAGTTATTGGCCATAAAATAAAGTATGGGAACTTATGGTCTGCCAGTTATTGTCAAACTATTGTTCCCAGAAGCTTGGATATGGTATGCTTGCAATTTTGTTCCAAAGTGACACCAGGCGAAGTACTTTCAAGTAAAGTTTTTCTTATGGAATCACCATTTTCTGTTCACATATTTTTTGGAAGGGCCTAGAAATCTATTATTAACTTTATTTGCCACTCATTTCATTTCAAAATGACTTTGATGATGTGATAAATAGGAAAACATGATTATTATTTATTTCCCAAACAACAAAAGATCTGGCAATGGGAGAGACAGAACAGAGCAATAGTTCAGTTTTCCAGATGTATATGGGGAAAATGTAGCATTAAGTCAGTTATCCCAGTCTGTTTTGTATTGTGTGCTGGTTGTAGAGCTAGTTTTGTACATTGTCTTGTCTTCCAAGTCTTCTCTGGGCGTAGAAAGACCCAATAACATAGTGCTTATGGCTCTGTTAGACTCCTCTGCAGTCCTCTTATAGACATTCTTTTGACTTCTAATTTGGAAAAAAGGAATTAAAAGGAATACAGTGTAATAGTATTCTGAAATTGTGCCAATTTAAATTAAGGCAGATAATTTATGGCTTGTCCTATTCTTTTGAAGAAACAACATTGAGAAGAAATATAAATATAAAATAATCTCACATAGAGGATTTGAGTAGGCTAAGGAAGTTGCATTCAACAGAATTCTGCAAAGTTTTCTTCTCTGGTTGTGAAAATGCAGAAATAAGGAGACAGGTTTAGAAATTGTCTTTGACAAAGTTATGTTAGTGGGAAACTTTTATAGCCTTTTGTGAAATTGACCAGCAAGAAACCAAGATTGCCAGTTCTAGCAAATAAAGCTGCAGTTGGTTTGACTTATGCTGCAGATATATTTAAATAACCATGTGTATGTCTAGACATGCCTACTTAATGGTTTACCAAAAAAAGGGTGATTAACTACTGTTCGGGTTCATACGTGCTAAACTATGACTTATTTTTAAACAAGATTCAATATGTTTCAATCAGGCAAAACTGCAGGCCAAAGGAAAATCACTCAGAGTGTATGAATTCAGCCTGAGTCCCTGAGTTTTAAAGTTTTTTAAAAAAAATGTCTTTTTAAAGTGGACTGGTCACTAAAAAATTCATTTCCCACTTGTAATAGAATAATAAGAGTTAGCTGGTTGTAGACCCAAAGAGTTAGCAGTAGACCCAAAGAACACCTGGTTACTTTATGAAGTTTAAATAATTCTTTTGAAGACTTAACAGGGTTGTATTGAATTTACAATCTACACTACTAAAAAGAAACCTCATTCAAAATGATTTTGTCTCCCATCAGATTGCATAAACTTTTACAAGTGAAGGCTTGCACGTTAAAGTTTTCTTCCAGTTGAAACCATTAAGTAGGTGTTTCTAGGTGTATGCAGGCATATTTAAGTAGATCTGCAGCACTAGTCAAATCAACTGCAGGTTTAGTTACTACAGAGGTTTGTCTGTCTTTTCTTAGCAGTAGTACAGATGAGGTTTGCCTTTACTTTTTCCACATAGATTTTTCAATACTCTTACTTGTCAATTTTTTTTCCAATTTCTACCTTACTGAGACTTTTGGTCCTCTCCCAGATGTTTTCATTACTTCAGCTAAGATGGGCTAGGTGCTGCAGGAGATGGTGAGTTCTAGTCCCACATTAGGCACAAAGTCAGCTGTGAGACTGGTTGCTGAACTAGTCTAGGCAGCAACAGATGTCAACAAGGTCTTGGTGGTGATCCCTCCCTCCCTTTAAGTCTGTTTAGTTAAGATAGCACGTTAAAATCTGACAAGGCATTTGAATGGGAGTATGTACATTTTTGACCTTGAATGGTGAACTAGATATGAAATAAAAATGCCTGGTTTCTTTGATTTCTGTATGTAGGCTATTTGAAAAGAAAGCATTGGCCCTCTCTGTAGGTACTTTTTATTGTAACTTGCTGCAATCATTTATGTACCAGTGCCATCTTATGGTAAGAGTGGAATCCTTGAATCACAGGCTAGATTTCAGATCTTGTAAATAAGCAGTACCACTGATGACAGTACAACAAACTATCGTTTAAAAACTTGGTTTTAGCGGGATCTGTGAACTCAGCATTGCATATATATTTTTTAATCTATTGTACAGGTAGTCCTCAACTTAATCACTGGTTGTTTAATGACAGATTGCAATCATGATGTCCACATCCATAAAGCACTTCGCTGCCCTCTCTGGGTCAGATGAATGCATTTCAAATGCTTGGCAACCTGCTCACATTTACGACCAGTTGTTTTTAAGTACCCTGCAATTATGAGATTATGATTTGCAATCTTCTCTGCCAGCTTCCTCAGAAAGGCAATGGAGGAAGGGGGTGGCTGGTCAGAGAAAGTTGCAGAAGGTTGCCAGTCTGAAGAAATGGATATCAAATCTGTCAAAAACAGTTATGAATCCGGCAGAGCTTTTTAGAACATAGGCTTTACTAGTGTTTTCCTCTCCAGAGAAAAAAACACTAGTCAACACCATTGTTCTTATAATAGTTTGGAAAGAGCCCTCCAAACCATCACAAGAATGGAGTTCAGAATGGAGCCAGACAATGGAATGGTAAGTGAACCCAGGTAATGGCAGAACAGGGAGAAGGTTTGTGTACTAGTGGACCAAGCAGGCTGATGCCTACTAGTCCAGGGCAGGTTTCCACCTGTCAGT
>JANHFK010010703.1:110687-121567 GCA_036250565.1 Sibynophis collaris | reverse complement strand
TATTAAGAAATTGTTTTGACTGTGTAGATGCCGGTTTTTGTAAACCCTTATGATATATCTCAGAGTGTTTTCTCTTTTTGAACTCAGTTTCTCTCTTTTTGAAAAAATATTTGCTGTAAAATTTTCCACTACCTTTTTCCCATAAAAAACCAATAAAACTTGTTTTATAAAAAATAAAAATAAATATGCCTTGTTTGAAATTCATGGGAATATCACTGTGTAAAGTAAATATCTATAAATTCAAAGGGTTTTTTAAAAATGATTTTTAAATAAAGATTACAGCCCAAGCACTTATTTTACATTCCTGTAAAATAACAGATGCTTTCAGTCATGTTTAGCTTCTCCTTGTTCTTTTAAAGACATTCCTTTTTTCTTGAGTTTACTTTAAAAATATTTCTACTTACATCCCTTTAGAATGGAATTTATACTGTAAGTTATCTCTGGATACTCTGCAATGGTTATGTTGCATGCCTGAATTAATGTTTTACTCTGAAAGAAAGAGCAAAGGATTAAAAGATAATATTTGGCAGTATAAGGAAGCAAAAAATGAAGAAATTATAGGGTTTGTATTTTTGTGTCATGTATATTCTATTTGGCCCATTTTTCTAGGAATCTAGAAAATTGTCTATATAAAAGCTTTAGCAGAAACCGAAATTATTCTTATTGAAACAGTGTCCATATACAGACTGTATAAAATTACAGCATGTCACTTATACACTCAGTAAGGACCAAGTTCTGGACTCAGTTCAATCTTAATTTAACCAGTTTAATTTATTTTAACTCAGTTTAAATAAATCAAAAGCAGTTCATTTTATGTAGTTGTGATAGTGCACAAAATATTTTCTTCTGATAGTTCTTGTTAAAAATAATGTGCAATTGAAATACTAATATAGAAGTTACTGAATTCACAATATATACATTTATACAATGATAAAGTGTTAGCATCCTAATTGTGAAGCAAAAATGTTGCATCTAAACAGCAGCCAATAATGAAGAAAATTTAAGAAAAATAAGGTAATTATGTTAATCAACACCAGAATCTTCTTGAATAAAATACTGTACTTAACACATGATACCATTTTAGAAGTTATTATGGGCACAACTAAGAATTGTATCACTTATTTCTATTGAGAATTTAATACAGTTTTTCAGAAAAATTGAAAAAATCTGTAAAGCAATATATAATATTCTCTTTCTAGATTATTAGAAAAGCTCTCACTGAGGAAAAGCAAGTATCTACCAAAACATCTGCAGCAGATCTTGTGACTGAAACTGATCACTTGGTGGAAAATTTAATTGTTTCTGCATTGAAAGAAAAGTTTCCTTCTCACAGGTATGTCTGGCCCATGGCATTATTCTACTGCTGATATTTTAAATGAATGAAAATCATAATTATGTGAACAGATGTGCTTCACAGATAATATATTTGAACGAAACAAGTATATTTCACATGCAGAAATATTTTCTGGAGAGTATAGATTGGCAATAGCCACTTATCAAATATAGCTCTGGATGTATTATATGGCCACTTAATGATCTGGTTCTTAAACATACTGAACCCCAATGGAATTAGGTTTCATATGCTCTCTGAATCTGGATCATAACATGTGGTTAAGATGGTTTGCATAAATTTTTTGTTTTGTTTTTTTGTTTTGTTTTGTTTTAGTGCATTTAAGCTGCTTCAGTTGTATGAGCAACTTTGCTCATTTTAGCCAGGATTCTAATCCTTGTGATTAATTTTGCTTCAAATTTTCAAGCATAAATTAAGAAGCAAGAATGAAATGCTTGATAAATGTGGCTCTTTCAACAGCTACAGTATATCTCTACTACTCCAAGCTCTGCTTTCATCTGAGCATGCTGATTGGAGAATTTTGGGAGTTAAAGTGCACACATCTTAAAGTTTGAAAAACCTTGCATAGATCAGGGGTGTCAAACTTGCAGCTTGTGGGCCAGATGCGTTACATGCTGGCCATGCCCACGCCGGGTTTAGCAAAGGGGGAAAAAAGGCAAGATACATCACATGATGACGCAGTGACAATGCAAGTTTGACACCCTTGCCATAGATGAAAGAATTCCCCAGGATATGGCAGAAGATTTGAAAAGCTACATGTAGAAATGGTTCTCCAGCTACCATTCTTGCCAGCAATTGACTGTTTCTGCTACAAACATCTCTTGAGTGTACCAGTATGCTAGGGAATTTGTAGAGATCAAATTCATTGTCCCTAGGACTGCATCAGATGAAAGCAAAGCCAGGAGTAGTGGAGATAAGCAATTGGAAGAGTCACCTTTTCCAACAGTTTCATTCTTGCTTCTTTAGGTTTGAAAATTTAAAGGAGAGTTATTAACAGGGTTAGAATTCCACACACCTTAAAGTTGTGAAGTTTGAAAAACACTGATCTATATTTATAGTAACTAACTTTATAAATTTGTGCTTAATAAATACCGGTACATTTGACATCATTTTAAAGCCTCTTGGTGCAAATTCTCCATTCCATGAGCTTGATAGATAAGTGGAGACTTGACCAATTTCTTTGGTCTTAACCCTTGCATAATGCTTAAATTATAATATATAATAGATATGTATCTGATTAATCTTATAACACCTTTTGAGAACATTTAGAGGAAATAGTGGCAAGAATACTATTTTCCAAAGCATAACAAACATGTAATGCTTTTCATACACTTCCAGAGTATAATAAAATTATATCTCTTTATAAGAGTATTCACTGATTTTAGTTTGAATTAGGACACATAGGTTTTTCATTCTAAAATGGATATGCCAATTTCCATTGTGAGATTCTTGTTTTAATTTTCTTGCTTTGTTGTCTTAAATCTAGATTTAAGATTTCCTTTAAGGTTACAGTTCTAGATGGTTACAGTCTCTAGACTTTTTTTTTGGCAATTATTCATGTTTTGTTTTTTAATTATTGTTTACAACAGGGGTGGGTTGGGACTACAATCTTATAAATTTCTGAGGAGCTGCAGGAAAATGCTTTTTATTCCTAACCTGAAAGCCTCCCCTCCCTCCAGCATATTCTACAAGAGGAAATAAAAGCTAATTTTGTTTTAATTTGTAAAAAAAAAGGACTGTACATAGTTCAGAGAAAAAGCCTATGATTTCTACACCTTGTAAATGTTCTTCCAGCTGTCATCCAAAGGAGGAATCTTGCAGAGTAAGAAGAAGAAGAAACAAACACTGCATTTTTGCATGAGATATGTAGAATTCTTATTCATTAAGATCTTGGCATGTATATAAGAACTTTAAGTCTCTTAAGCCTTCTTGAGATCATTTGGTTACAATCTTTTAAATTTCTTTCATTTACAGATATATGTAACAGAAAGTTTTTATGCCAATTCATAGTATGCTTGTTCAGGTTGGAACCTATTTTATTTAACAGTACATCTGCAACTGCTTCAAATGCACCTTTAATTCAAAGTTTTTTTATTTGAGTCTTGTCTATACCAATGTTAGGTTTATTGCGGAAGAAGCTACTGCTGCTGGTTCAAAGTGCATACTCAATAACAGTCCAACCTGGATTATTGACCCTGTTGATGGCACCTGCAATTTCGTACATAGGTAAAGACACGGTAAAAACTTTGCATCAAATGATACAAGCCAGATTGTCAAGCATCTTTAAATGCCTGAAGTATCAATGGAATTTCTGTGTGTTGAATCCCTTCTAGTTTCATAGAGTGTGATAAAATGTAGAAGGAGATTGATTCCCAGGAGGGAAGGGTTACATTCCGGAGAAGCAAGAAGCAACTGTGTGTGGGAGAAAGAGGCTGAAGACAGCCCCTCCATAATAACTACAGAAGTATATTGTGCATGCAAACAGTAAAATGCTCAGTCTGGCAAGATTTTGTCTATAGGTGGGAAACAATAAACAACTCACCTTGGAAGAATCACTATGTATCATAGTGGGCCTGACATGAAGCTTACAATTCATCCTTATGCATGTTTTGCACCAAGCAAATTTCTGCAAATGATTACATCAAATTTACTTGTAAAGTCTATGCATATTAAATATATTGTAATAGCATTGCTTTAATATTTATACTACTACTACTGAACAACAAAAATCAGATCATTAATTTGACCTACTTCAGTAATTGCTGTTCTTTTAACAAATTAGTTTGTGAGTATTAAGTTGTCATATTCTGGATCATCTTGAATCATTTTCTTTTGGAGGGAATTTTCATTAGTCTGCAATCTTTGGTTCATAAAATATTTCATAATGGAATGTATTAGTTATGGAAGGAAAATATTTATTTTCTCAAGTTATAAGGTGGCAGCAGTTGTTAGGAAATGGCTTTTGAACTCTAACATTTATTTTAGAAAAGCAGCTGCTGCTCTCTCTTAGTCTATTCCTGGTGCAAAACTGTCCTATGAAGGCAGCAGGGAATAGGAACAGCAGCTAATTGGTTGCATAGATTCCTAAAATTTAAAGAATGGGGAAGTTTCTGAGAATCAGATAATTAATCATTGGAAAAGTCACAAAACTGTCTTTAGGATCAGGATGCAAATCAGTTTTCCGACAATTAAAATTAAATAAAAAGTTAGAATTTAATCTCTAAATATAAAAAAGTAAGATTTCTCACCTGAGAACCAATGAACAAATACTAGCACAATGTTGATATGGTAAAAAGTCGTTGTTCAGAAAATGTATTAACAAATATAATGTATTTATTTACACAGGTTTCCAACAGTAGCTGTTAGCATTGGATTTGCTGTCAAGCAAGAGGTATAAAATAATGTTCTGTAAGTTGGATAGGCAGCTGTTAAAAAATGGGGAGGGGGAAACGGATTTAATAAATACACCTGAATAATTCTTATGCAACACTTTTCCAATTTATCTTGTGATATTTGTGGAAATATAAGTTTCAATGCATAAACCTACTTATAACATTCATACCATGTTTTTGATGTTTTTACATAACAATTATAAATAATTCTTAACTAAAAATGTTTTGGATACCCGTTCTAGTCATGCAGAACACTGTGTTGCAAAAACAGTTACAGAAGTACCCCATAACCTAAACCTTTTTCCGTACATTTAATTGTAATCAGTGGAGTATACTTGCAAAGTATATGCATTCAGGAATGGGCATAGTATTTAAGCAAATGACCAATCAATCAAATCAGTTTATTGCAATCATAGACCAGCAGTGCTGTCTATCTGTTAAATCACAGGATTAATAGTTCTCTGTGTTGTTCTCTATCTTCTCATGTTACTGTAGAGCAGGGGTATCAAACTCAAGGCCTACGAGCCAGAACTGCCCCATGGGGTGTTTAGATCTGACCCGCGGGGACGCTCTGGAAACAGTGAAGGACCAGCCCGTTGTGTCCTCTGTCAGTGAAAATGGAGCTAGGGAGGGGCCCAAGCTCCATTTTCACTGGCAGAGCGCTCAGGCCACCACAGCGCCCCCCGACGAGTGACATCAAGCTGGCCATGCCCACCCTGGCTATGCCCACCTGGTCCCCCCAAGGTCAAACACAACCCTGATGTGGCACTCAATGAAATCGAGTTTGACACCCCTGCTGTAAAGTATTTGTCTGGATTTCCAGAAACAATGTTGATAGCCAGTATATGGCTTCTACACTCTTCCTTTAGAACAGGTGATCTACAAAAAATAACAAGTGCTCTTTCTCCTTACTTCAATTTGGCAACTTTGTTTGGCTGACATCCACCCTTGCTGCTAGACAATGATGAAAGCCATAAAAATGTTGCGGGAACAAAAAAGTTGGATCATGCAAACTTTGGAAACATACCTTTCATGTTATTTCTGTAAACTGACAATTGCTTTGGGGTAAATTGCATAAGATACATTTTGATAGAAAGTGATAGGCAATGGAGAACTCAAGAAAAGGATGATGGAACACTTCTGATAAGTGATTATGCTTGCAGTGAGTACTCTGCAGAAGACGTTTCTTGTATTTCTTATTTAGTAATTGTGATGTAAAAATTAGCCATTATATAAGGGGATGATATATTTAATTTCCTGTAGCTTTTATCATAAGGAATATTTGGGATAATCAATAGTGTAAACTGCAATCTTATGCAGTTAAAAGAGATTTGTTTATACTGATATAATGCAAATTGCATTCATGTTCCTTTTCTTTTCTTAAAACCTAAAGCTTGAATTTGGTGTAATTTATCACTGCATTGAAGAACGATTATACACTGGTAGAAGAGGTCAAGGGTCATATTGTAATGGCAAAAGGCTTCAGGTGTCAAAAGTGACAGGTTGGTTTAGATTTTGTAAACACTATAAAATTTATGTATATATATATATATAATATTATATTATAGAGTTGTCACTAATTTTAGAGAAAATAAATGTATCTTCTAGGTAATTTTTCTTAATTCAGGTTAATAATATTTTTGTTACATTACTATAAATTCAGTTCCCTTAAAATTAAATTCTGTTTAATCTTATTGCTAGCTGTCTGGGAATCCAGAGTGGGGGATGGAGGGCAAGTGACAAATCATGTGTTGTGACCTCATGATATAGAAACTGCAACTTATACTTTTGCATCAGGCACTGGGACATAAGTACTTAAGGAGGATTCTTTTATTGATGTCACTATGCATTGTTGTAGTCTTTGTTTGCTATGTATGCCTTCAGCTGGGCCTATCTTCAGTGGTAGACAAGTGAGCCAAAAGTAGCTCAAATATGAGAGAGTTGAAAAGATCTGCATACAGTTGGATCAAACTGGTTGAAACCCTCTTATCTAATGCTAAGGTTGCTGCGAGGACATTATGAAAAGCAAGCTGTATTGTTCAGGAGATATAGTGTAAAACCACCTTTTAACAGTTTGCCCTAGCAGTTCAAGGAGTTCAAACAAGTTTAAGAGCATAATTACTAATTTATGGTGGTCTTGTAAGGATAAATTAGAAGACATTCCTGTTCTCCCGGGGATTTATGCATTAATTTGTTCCACATTTTGCATTTTACTGGAGTATGTACATATGTAAATACAGATAGTCCTCCACTTACAACAGTTCATTTAGTGACTGTTCCAAGTTACAACAGCACTGAAAAAAGTGAGTTATGACCATTTTTCACACTTACAACTGTTGCAGTATCCCCAAGGTCACATGATCAAAATTCAGATGTTTGGCAAGTGATTCATATTTATGACATTTGCAGTGTCCTAGGGTCATGTGATCCCCTTTTGCGACCTGACTAGCAAATTCAATTGGGAATCCAGATTCACTTAACAACCATGTTACTAACTTAACAAATGCAATGATTCACTTAACAAGTGTGGCAAGAAAAGTTGCAAACTCACTTAAATTCTTCACTTAGCAACATAAATTTTGGTCTCAATTGCGGTCATAACTCGAGGACTACCTGTACATACACACAAATTGGTTTGGTTATGTTTGAATTGCTTAAATCACTTTGCAATCTGTCTAGAGGTCTCCCATATATGCACGCTAGTAAGAACTATTTCAAAACTTTCGATATTTCAATCACTTTCAATTCAGTGATTCACCCTAAAGTATTTCTAGAATAGCTCTGGATGTTGTACAAAGGTTTATTAAACTGTTGTGTTGTCTCACCTTTCTTTCTCAAAAATACATATAATTTGCATCTGAGATTCCCACTCTGTTTTATTATCTTTATTGCAAGTTCTAAAATTTAAATCAGATTGCCTTTGAATCTCAGAACTTCAAGTCTTCAAGTCCAAGTAAAAACCTAGGGTTAGACTTGAGTGGTCAAATACTAGTAACTTTTGGGTTTATTTTGGATTTTTTTGTGATATATAATGTAATAAAGATTTATTTTTCAATCAATTCTAGAATGGCAATGAAAGAATAGGTAGTCCTTGTTCATAACTGGGACTAGCAATGGTTGATAAATCAAATAGACACTAAGTGAAATCATGACTGCTTATTATTTTCTTCAGTTTTCCTTTGCTTTACAGATCTGTAAATGTCATAAATGTGGCGATTGGTCATAAAGTTACTTTTTCAACACAATTGTAATTATGAGCAGTTATTAAATGAGGCAGTTACTAAACAAGGACTCCCTGTAATGTTACGCAGATTTATTTTATTTAGGCTTTTTTAGTTTTGTTTAGCTAGCAGAATTTATTAGGATTTTTGGATAGGAGACAACTATGAAATCCTATGCAATAGATTAGATCGTGAAGTAATAAAAACCCTCATACCAAAAGAACAATGGAAAGCTTCCAAATTGCAACCAAGAAAACAATGTAGACATGTCTATTTAATCAGCAGGCATTTAGTTTGACTCCCATGAAATCGTACTATTACTATGGTTGTAAACATATTTACTTTAAATGTTAACATAAATGAAATCAGGTTTAGTATCTATTTTTTGCTATGTGGTCTCTGGCATGCCATTCAAAGATCAGCAGTGGACTTTGCCTCTAAAAAGACTACTTGAAAACTATTTGTGCATCCAAAGATGTAGAATTTATAAAAGAAATTAGACTAAAATGTTGCATTAATATACATCTATTATTTTTCTTGCAGATATCACAAAAGCCTTGGTTTTAACTGAGATTGGTCCAAAGCGAGACCCTGACACTCTGAAAGTCTTTCTTAGTAACATGGAACGACTGCTAAAGGCACAGGCACATGGGTAATTCTGTTTCCTGTAAAATTAATAAACTTAGTAACAAGAAAAATGTTAATATAATATTTTGGTTAAGTACTGCTGTCAGAAATCCAGTCAACCAAATTAAGTTTCATCAGTATTCAAATGCATATATGGACTGTGCCATCAATAGTGTCCCTTGTGTATCAAGAGAGTTCTATCCCTGAGGTATATCTGCAATAGTGCCATCACAGTCTTCTTTTTTGCACTGAATTCTTGAATTCCATCACAAAAATAAGCTACGTTAGGCTATAAAATGTGTTTAATGCATGCTTACTTCTTCATCTTTATTTCACTTGGCTCTTTAAGGAAAGTGTTTTCTGTCTAGAATATCATGTTCATACTGGGCATCAAGGATAAAATCTGTAAAAACAAATAAAATGTTGAATACAATATTTGGAAATGTATGTCACTGCACAATCACTTCCTTAAGAGCGAAGCTAGGCTTTAATGTTATTTGCAATTTTTTCAACATTTATTGCAGGGTTCGTGTTATTGGAAGTGCTACTTTGGCACTCTGTCATTTAGCATCTGGAGCTGCAGATGCATATTACCAGTTTGGCTTGCATTGTTGGGATTTGGCAGCAGCTACTGTTATTATCAGGGAGGCAGGTGGAGTTGTGATAGATACATCAGGTAAGCAAATAGGATAAAGTATGAGTTGCACATGATATCACTCCTTCAAATTCAAAAGAGTTTATTTTTTTGCCATGATCTCATTCTAGACTTTCCTGGAAATCCAATCTTTAGGAAAGAATGTTCAAAAATGTGTAAAGCCATGTTGAGCCTTAGAAATGGGGAAGGAAGGACTTAGGCCTGAAAGCCATTCTGTATACTAAGGGTTTAACCTACAATTTTAAAAGTTTGCAAATACTGTGCTTCTTATTGTACAGTTGCAGTCCCTAATGGCTTATTATATTATTATGATGGAAAACTCAAGTTGGCTCAAAGCAAGACTTCCCACATATATCCCACAAGTGCTTTGGGTGATATCAAGATGGACTTTAGGACAGGAAATATCTGTCTTACTTTTGAGCCAGCCCCTGTTCTATTCATACTAGTTCTCCACCTTCTTCTGGAAGGAGGGGAAAAAAGGCCAGTCAACACTCAAAAGAAAATTTGGTATTTCCAAGCACTGCTAGGGAACATAGGTGAAACGAATTCTAGAGGAAGAAAGAACAAGAACAGAATCAAAAAAAGGGAACAGTTGACACAAAACTTTACATATCAGAAAAGTTTAGTAATGTTCTTCCTATATATGTGTCCCAGTTAAATACACAGAATGGACTACACAAGAAATAATTTGTGTCTCAATCAAAAAAGAAACATCTAAGCTGTTTTTCAATAAATTTTCTCCTAGGTGGACCTCTAGACCTGATGTCATGTCGAGTAATAGCAGCAGGAACCCAGGAGATGGCCTCATTCATTGCTCAGGAAATACAGACTATTCACTATGGACGTGATGATGAGAATTGACCAGACATAAATCTAAAACAATATGAAATCTGGCCTTTTGGAAATATTTCACTTCTTTTAAGATGGCTTTTAGAAACTGTTATTTGTTTCTTGTACAGTTTGTAAATCAAACATATTAGAAAAACAGTTGCATTTTAGGAAGGTGAAAGAGGTGTATTTGGGTGTATGTGTGTGTGTGTGTGTGGGATCTTTCCCTCTTTTTAATGAGAATATTTTTCAGTTATTGTTTTTTTTAATGTTAAAGCTCTTTGAGGCTATAATAGAAATGGAGATGTTTCTGGTTTCACATAGAATGAGAAATAAACTTTATGTTTCAGATCTCAGGAATTTTTTTTTTTTTTTGTTCCATGGCAAGGAACAAGTAGTGCCTCAAGTGCCCTCATCCAAAAATACTTGAGTGAAATTACTATTTTTTTCTAAATTTAAAACAGACCTACTGAGCAGCTCTTGAGATAGATACATTTATTTATATGGTGCACACAAGCATGATGATGGTACATATTCTTAGAAATATGTATTACCCTTGGATAAGTAAACAGGTACTAAAAGAGCTGACTAAGGAATGAAAAAAAACCCTTTTTGAAACATTCAAATATTCTTTAGCTTGGTTCAAACCCTAGACCAGTGATGGCGAACCTATGGCACGGGTGGCACGTGGAGCCATATCGATGGGCACATGAGCATTGTCCTAGCTCAGCTGCAGTGTGCATGCACACACCAGCCAGCTGATTTTCGGGCCTTCCGGGCCCACTGGAAGTCAGGAAACAGGCTGT
>JANHFK010010703.1:95280-105658 GCA_036250565.1 Sibynophis collaris | reverse complement strand
TGAATTTGGTGGTCCGCGGGATTTTAAATTATGAATTTGGTGGTCCGCGGGATTTTAAATTATGAATTTGGTGGTCCCTGAGGTCCAAAAGGTTGGGGACCCCTGCTCTATGTGGATCAGCTGTCCATATAGTAAGGTGTGTCTCCTATGGTCTTCAGAGTAGAGAGTGACAGAATAAACCAAGTTCTTCAAAACCTGCTTTGAAAGAGTTGGTTATGTGTAAAAGACAAAGCTTGGGGAAAGGGCGAGGGAATGATAGCAGTGTTTAAGTGTCTAAAATATGAATAGTGGTCAAGAGTTTTGTTTTCTAGAATCAAGAATCTGATACAACGCCTTCCACGGAGAAATAAATTCGAAATATTGAAAGATGGGTCGGAGTAAAGCCATGCTTTTTCTTGTAGACATTATACAGCCACAAAAAGGCCTTCCGATTAAAAATATGTAGATTTATTACGGACTTGAAAAAAAAATCCAATCGGCCTTGTGCCAACAAAAGCATCGGGCACCACCCAAACGAAGATAAGCGCACTCTGAACTCACTTCCTTTTTGCGTGCAGGATTTCTCTCCCCTCTTTCGCCTCCGATCAATGGGCGGTTCTGCTGCGTAAAGGACAAGGAGGGCGGGGCGCCCTTGCTCATAAGGAGTACCGGAGGGGGTGTAGGTGAGGAGGAACAGTAGCCGACGATGGCTGTGGAAAGCGCTCGTGATTACGCGGCGGTTTTGTTGCGGTAAGTACAGTGTGCTATACCACTTAAGCCGGCCACCATCCCGCTTGCGGAACAGGGTGTGTGAGCGCGCGGTGCGCGGGTATCTTAGTTACCAAGGAAACCTGTCGGGTTTTATTGGGGTTTTTTTTGCCGCGCAGCTGAATTTTCTAGTCATGGAAGCGCCTTTTTCTCGCATTTCTCTGTTACACGGCGCCACATCTCGCCCCCCGTGACTCAGCCATGACTGCAGCTTTGGTCCTCAGTCCGGGCTCGGGGTCGACCACCGAGTAGTGGTTCTGTAACCGGCTCCCGCTCCTCTTAGTAGCTTTGCCCGCCCCCTCGTTAGCTAGTTAATCGAGAAGCGAATGGGGGAGCCCCCGGGTGTCGTCGCCCTAAGAGGAGCTTAACTCCCGGGAGGAAAGGAACCTACTTTGCTCCCTCTCTGTGCCTGTATGCTTGTCTCGCCTACTTTTTACACTGAAAAAAAGGAGTAGGCTGCTTGTAGCGCTTCCCTGCCTTACAGTGTCTTAAGGTATTGCTAAAGTAAAATGGCTTGTTGCAATGGCTGCCTTAGCTGACCACCCTCATCGTAAAATTGCAGTTTCATCTGTATTCCAGAAAAAAGTGTCCAGTTCTTGGCATAAGCTAGAAAGCATGGTATATTTGGGAAGCCTTTGTTTCTTTATTGGAGTGGGATTCTGAACCAAATGTTAAATGTTTTTAACTGTTAAGCCATTTAGTATAAACCAAAGCAGCTGACAGGGTACATGTCAGTGTGTTGTAGGAACCCAGCCACTTTTGTTAATCTAACAAACTAGGTCAAAGGTTAATTGGCCACTTTCGGTGAAAAGACTAAAAGAAAATTGAAGTAAGGAAAGATAATACAAAAGGTAGTGGGGTAGAAGTGTAAGAAAAATAAGATTGGTGTGTTGGACAAGAAACATTGGACACTAGACTTTTGATGCAAACAATGAGCACTACAGGTAGTCCTCAATTTACAACCAGTTGTTAGCAACCATTTAAGTTATGACAAACCCCCCCAAAGGTATTTACCACTCTGTTCCTAATGTCCAGGCTCCCCCTTCTTGTGGTCATGTGACTCCATTTTGGGCACTTGGCAACCAGCCATTTGCAGTGCCCTGTAGTCATGTGATTGCAATTTACAATGCTTTTTTCACCCTGGAAACGAGTATATTTCTAGTTTTGGGGGGTGGGGGGAATGCCCCACAGCAAACTAGGTTTGTTTAATGACCACTGCAAAAATGGTTGATGACCCACTTTATGACTATCCAGGCTCGATTATGGTCATAAGGGCTCTGTACTATACCAAGTAAGCATTACTAGTGTTGACATCTAAAAACTTAGAAAATGCTTCACTTAAAGCTGATCCATTCAGTTGAAGATTAGATATCATGTTGTGAGCTTTAATCACAATGTGATTTTATACCTATTTGACATTTTTTTCCATTAAAAATCTTTGCTAATCTGATCCATGAATTGCACTGTTTTTTACATAAAGCCTTCAGGGACTTAGAGCCTTTCTGAAGGCAAATGTCACATAACTCAAGATGAACTGAAATAGACAGCCTTTGTACTTAGAACCACACTGAATTTTGCGCAAACTACTATTTTGTAAGCTAGTAATGCAATTTGGTGCCATTTTACTCTAATAAACTGTGACTGAGTTCTGAGCATATGGTATTAGGTCAACTGGTGATGAGGTTCTTTTTTTTCTTATTACAGAACAGAAATGTTAAAGGCAATAGCAGCTAGAACTCAAAGGAAATTTGGGCAAATACCTTAGGTTGTTGATAATCTGCTTTAACACGGATGCAGTTTTAGTCATATACAGTAGCTTGCTTCTTAGTAATGTCCCATATTGCTGCAGATTTGCTTTGGACTAACAAATAGACATGGTATTATTAAAAAGCTTAAGAAATATGGGGCAATATAAGGAAGACTGTTTAAATCTATATTGCATCATTGACAAAGTCACGAGTGATCTATCAAAATATATATTCCTCTGACTTGAATCATTGCTGTAATTGGCATCAGGTTTGTCTGAAGAAACACTGGTATCTAGTGAAATTTTGGCTAGGACCATCAAGGGAAGACTAAAACCAACCCTCTCTAACCAAGATCTTTCCAAATATGTTCGGCTAAATTCTAAATTAACCAGATGCAAGAGCTCAGTGGATAACTTAAGCTGTATCTTACTATAGGAATTACCATTAGCTAATGTAACCAGTTGGCCAACTTCCTACATATAATAATTCAACTCTCCTCTGACAGTCTTCTAAAAGTTGACAGATTTTTTGGGTGGAGGGAGGTAGTTTCCTGAAAATGGAAGCAGTGTTCTTTTGGGATTAATTTTAAAATACATGAGCTTTATTTTTGTTATCCCTTTTAGGGTGTTAGGGTTTCCTGTAAACTTGAAATAGTAGAACATTTTTCCTTAAGTGCCATAGTAAAAACTTCTGCAAAAGCTACCAGTTTTGGCAATCTGCAACTGGATTTAATGTTGTTGCTATGCCCTTCAAATCTGCTAAAAGTTTAGGCTGTGTGCATATGGTATGTTAATTCCCTGCCCCACGTTAGAAAATAAAACTATTGCTGGTGGTACTTAATGTTAGCTTTATTCATTAAACTATTTACTGGTTGCCAATAAAAAGCTGGTGAATTTTCTAACTTTAGTTCAAGTTATATATATTTTGTAGAGAGACCCTGCTGAAGTCTTATGCCCAAAATAAAAAATCCTATAAGGTGGAGGTATTAAATATAGTTACAATCCACTTGTCTCTTTAACTGGACACTAAAGCTAGCTTGGAGAATTATCGCCTCAGATCTTTGCTTTCTCAGCTGCTGGGTCATCATAATTAAGCTGGCAAGGCCTCCAGATATTACTATTCCAAAGATGTAAAACTAACATGGAAATTCCCCCAAATTAGATTTATCTTTAAGGAATCTGAAAACAATTATTACTTAGAATAAAATTAATAAACTTGCCAGATGGATCAAAAGTTGCCTTTATTTCCTCTATAAAAAGAGGAATAGGAATTCAGGTTAAGACTTTCAGACAAAGATTGTTCTTGGCTTTTCTGGCTCCTAGAAAAGGTGGACCTAAAATAAAAATTAAATTTGAAATATATCCTTGAAAACCAAAAAGCATATGCCACACGCTTCTGGTCTTTTAATTCAGCAAGCAGTTTGAGGAATGAGCCATACTTTTAGCAATAGATTTAGCAGTAATTTTGGAAAACTACAGCCTGCTTTTCTTCAAATGTTTCTGGAATATATTTTCTGGAATACAATTCCCAGAATTCCAAGTCAGCCTGGACGGTTCTTGCTAGCTAAGAATTTCAGCAGTAGGAATTACAATATATCATTGGCTCCAGATTGGTAAAGGCTGCTACTTGAAACTTTTTAAATTGAAACTTCCACAGTCAGTAGGAACATTGAGTAAAAAAATGTACTGTGTTTCTTTTTCAGATCTCTAGTATCAGTGGGAACATCGGTGGGATCAGTAACAAGACAAGCACTGCTTCCATGTGCAGCTCGGCCTTTTCGTGTTTGTAACTATGACAGAAGCAGCCGGAGAGGAGTTGTGGCAAGCAGTTTACAGGAGCTTATCAACAAGGTTTGACTCTCTAAAGAAACATAAGCCTGCCAGTCATGCTTAAGTACAGTATTCTTGTTCCAGCTCCATTAAAAGTTTCTATTGTGATCCAAATGTGTGCAACAGTTTCTGCTTATATTTTCTACATAGCCTACATACTACATGTTCCTGAATATATTGTCAGGAAGAATTAAGATCTTTATTTTAGCTTCCTGGTAGATCAGGGGTGTCAAACTCGCGGCCCACAGGACAGATGCGTCACGTGCTGGTCTCACTCCCACCCTGTTTAGCGAAGGGGAGGAAAAGTCCAGATACATCACATAACGCTGCCGTGACGATGTGACTTTGACACCCCTGTGACATCAATGCATCTTGGTGAAATGCCCTGTGGTGAAATGCATCTTCTACTTTACAGGAAAGATTCACTTGCAATAAATCAGAAATGATTCTCACCTGACTTATGATAACTTTCATAAAGGGGCATTTCAAATTGAGCTTTCTTGTATTGCTTCATCTGTAGACCTTGGATGCTTTAATGATAACTGCTGGATTGATAACACTGGTCCTAGAGGAAGATGGAACGGTGGTGGATACTGAAGACTTCTTCCAGTCACTAGGGGATAATACACAACTCATGCTTTTGGAGAAGGAACAGAAATGGAAGCCAGTAAGTGTTTTGCTCTAAGGTACTGCATTCCAACCACCAACTAGTATGGTCATATTTCTCTTCTTCGGCATGAGTCTCCGAAGCTATACTGCAAATTTCATTGAGTGAGGAGAATGGGGAGAATTGATGCCTTCTCTTTTGTCAGTTCAGCTTTTTTGAGGACAGAGAATAGAAAGGTTTATGTAAATAAATAATGGTTCAAGGTCTATTTAAGTATGCCCAGAACAATGCTTCTCTTCTTGCTGTAATAGTTTATAAAAGTGATCTACAATCAGGTAAAGGCATACAGTTTATACAGTAACATTGTGTCATGGTTGGTTACATTTTTTAACAATCATTTAACATTCTCTTATCTTTAATTCTCTAACTATATTTAATTATTGCTTATCACTATTTTCTTTGTTGTTTAATTTCAGTTATATTATCAATTCCTCATTATTATTATTACCTGTTCCCTCTTTTTATAAAATAATAAAAAATATTTGTTTAAAAAAAAAAGTGATCTACAATCAGTCTCTTTCCAAAATTTTTTATGAGATTCTTTTTTGTTTCTTTGACATTTTTCTCAGCCCTGATCTTTAGCATTCATTTGATTTATTTCACATAAGTTTGTCTAGCTCTAAAGGAAAGCATAAATTTTCTTATATTCATTACTATTTTTTCTTACTTAGCTGAGTAGTAGTAGTAGTAGTAAAATTTTATTATTATTAATACTACTATTATATGATCTAAATAGGATTAGAATTTTTTCAGCTTTCTTATTTCACTGTTTAGCTATACCAGCTTCTGGGATCTGTTTCTACTAAATGTTGTCTCTAAACCATAATATATTTTCCCAGTATTTCTTTTATGGAATTGCCTGAATTTACACTTGTAAATGTTTGCATATATTTGCTATAGTTTAGTCTGTTGGTATCAGACACTTTAATATATTAAAACATGCCTTGACAAATATGTCTGTTCCAAAGTTATTACAGAAATGGTAAGTAATGCATGAGGTTTCAGTCTTGTTTTTAGTAGAAGAAAAAAATTACTAGTTAGTAATGTAAACTTAATGATAGTATTGACACTGGGTCTGCCATTGTCTAATATTATAACCTAATTCACTGGGTTATTGTAGTTAGGGGAAAATTAACTATGAATCAGTCTTCAATTTTTGAAGGGGAGATGAAATCCACATCCATATCTCTAAGTTAAAAGAAAGGAAAACACACAGACTTGTCCCAAACTTTCAGTATAGTTTAATGGGTATAGCAAATGTTTGGGTAAGTAGTCTAATATTTAATGCATATTTTTCTGCATCTTGATATAGGGATTACCTTATGGTATTGCAACAATACAGCAACCAAAGAAAATGGGAGTAGCAAATTTCACTCTGGATTTGTACAAACTGAATCCTAAGGATTTCATTGGTTGTTTGAATATTAAAGCTACCTTCTACGAAATCTATTCTGTGTCCTATGACATCAAGTGTATGGGAGCAAGAAGTATTCTAAGGTAAGTATTAAATTTGTTTGCCGCCTTTCTCGTTATAAAGCAATGCTGGTATACATTTACAAATATACATTTCTAGTGTTGTATATTGAACAAAATGATCATAGATGTTCTAACAAAACTCTTCTAATAGCGTATGCAATCAGAAATATAGCATATTCTACTTTTTACTTTAAGAAGAGCTTATTTAAGATATTGAGCTTTTTACAACTTAACTAGGACAAAGTGTAGCCTTGTGTTTTTATTATCTTAAGTAGGTCTAAGTTCATAAGAGCAGCCCTCCTGGATTAGAAGCCTATCAGGCATAGGTACCTATGAAAGACCACAAATAAAACTGAACTGGAGGGATCAAAGTAGATGCTCACCCCCGTAAACCATGAAGACCATTCTATGACTTATCTCTCAGTCTAACCTATTTCAAGGGTGATTATAAGGTGACAGTGATTTGTGAATTTAGATAGGGTGCATTTAACTTTTTAGAGGAAATGCAGAATGTAAGGGTAAGAAATGGCTACCTCAAGTAGAATCACTGGCTTATTTATATCCATACTTTAGTTGAGCAATATTGGACATCTATCATTAAACAAGTGCTGTTAACAAGAGGAAGAATAACAATTCTTTGAAGATAGAAATAATTCTGATAAGTTTCAGTTTATTGAAAAGTAATTCCATACTCACCTTTCTTTAAATTTTAAGTATTGAAAACACAATAATTTATTAAATTTGTGCTTGCCTAACTCTGTATAATATCAAAAATTAGTTCCAACCTATTCCTTCTTTAATTTTTTCTATACAAATAACAGAATTATCCACTGTGTGGATAAGTTTTGCTTATTGAGGCACTAGATCAGGGGTGTCAAACTCACATTGTCACGGCGGCGTCACATGATGTGTCGGGACATTTTTTCCCCCTTCCCTAAACGGGGCATGGCCAGTGCCTACGAGCCAGGAGTTTGACAGCCCTGCACTAGATGGCATTAGTGCCTGGAGTTTCTCATATAAGAACTTAATATGTAACGTTGAATGGGAACAGAAATACATTTCACTAAATAAAATGGAAGTTGTAGCTTACATATTAATATTTTTATATCTAAAAATATTACTGTAGATCTAGCACTGATGTTTTTCTATGATAAAAATAAGACAAAGACTTTTAGGGTACATAGAAAAAGAAAAAAATGTTTTGGAATTATTAAAGACAGATTCCTGGCCTTATCTATATAGCATATTAATCATACAAGAGCAATCTCATTTTGAAATAATATATTTTAATAGTGTCTATCAATTGTAATAACTTGATTGCTAGAATTTTTTGTTAAAATATTAAATACTCAAATGTAATAGAAACTTGATATTAAAAAAGCAACTGATCTTGTGATTATTTTGTGCATTGTACTAATCAAATTTATCACTGTTTATTGTAGCCACAATTGACTATTATAGTCAATTAACTTTTAACTATTTGTACAATGCATTTATCCAAATCAGGCAAAAACTAGGTTTGAGAATCAAGCCAATATTAATATATTAATTGCCCTTAATATCTAAATTATGGTACAGTATATATGTATAAAACCACAGTGCTACATTCAGGTAACCGCAAATAAACAGAAAAATGATCACAGCAAAATTGAAAATGCAGCATTAACCAAGCTTTTGTTAAAAGGATATTGCTAGTTTCAGGCAAATCTCCTTAGGGTACCAAATAGCCATGCCTTACAAAACAGACTGCCTTGCATTTTTGCTGTAGGCATCTAAAGTCAATTGCAGATGACCTAAGAGGGCAGTCTGTGTTAAGAAAAGAAGGTGCTTCCATTGTGAGCTACCAAGCTCTTTGGCAATTGAGGGCAATAGCATTTTGAAATAACAATAACTGAAAAGGACAGTAAAAGATGCTAATTACAATAGCACTACTTTGTATAAACGGAACCATCTTTGTCAGATAATGCACTGCTGTGATCCATACTCAGATGATCATTCAGTTTACATTTGACTAAGCCAAATGTTATCTTCTTCACAGGAGGATACTTCGTTTTCTGTCACAGATTGCCCAAGTAACAGGGCAACTTCTTCTCCATAGTGGAACATACATACTACAAGTAATGGGTGATTATGAAGATGGTCTGCTTACAGATACCAAACACTAAAGCAAACATAAGAGCCCTTTTAACTGCCTTGTCTGTAAATTGGGTTTTGGGAAGGAGAGATTGAGTTACACATTAACATATTAAATATCTTAAGTTTAGCTGGGTACATAAATATACTTCAATGTTTAAGCTTTTATTTAAGATAATGATGTCATAATTGTAAATATGGTCGGAATCTTTTTAATGTACTAAATTATTTAAGTTGAAGAACTCTTCTGCCATCAGCTTCCAGTAACTGGTTCACACAGCAAAAAATACTAAGAACTTTCTTTGATTACTATGTGAGCAGTCGTATTAAACCTCGGAGAATTTCAACATTAATCTCATGTCTAATTAAAACTTCCTCGTTGTTGTTAATCTATAAATAAATGTCACATCTCAGAATTTAAAATGTTGTCTTATTTTTCAGGAATCGCCTCTTAATTTTTAATCTTAGTTGTTCAAACTCTGGTTACAATTTCTTAAAGAAAGCTGATTTTGCCAACAAAAAAAAATGTTGCCTAAGTTGATTTGACTTAATGGTTAAAGCCAAGATGCTGGGTCTAACATTTGTGCTAAGACATAGCCCCATCTTTCCTCCTTATGCAGTCTCCCAAGCTGCTTATCAGCATCAGGACAAGCCTTGGCCTCAAAACTGCTAGACTAGCAATGGACTGATAATGTTTCACTTGACAGAAAATATCAAATGTTTTTCCTTTCTCCCCCTTGCTGAGCTGTGTGGTAAAGCACAGAGTGGGAACATTCCATTTTCCTCCTATTGTTCATTATTTAAACAAAAGGACAATTACTATCCTGGTTCAAGATCATGGGAAGCTCCAAAATATCTATGGAAAATAATTATTTCAATTGACAGGAAGTTAGCTGAATGAATGTAAGGTACCGAGAGGTTTTCCAGGAAACAAGTGATTTTTAAGGAACAACTTTAGAAACCTGAGTCAAGAGATTTGGGTGTAATGATCCTCTGGGAAAAAGCTTAGGTGCTTAATAGTGAGCATATCAGATCAATAGGACTGTTCTCAAACCTGCTTATCTAGAGTTACTGCAGATTTCCAAGAATAGGGTTGAATTGGCAATAGCAATGACATCCAGAAATTAAAAGGCACCCAATGGTTTGTCACCTTCTATGGATAATATAACAAAAGGAAGAAGGTCCCTTAGTCCTGCAAAGAAAAGTAAAAGCTTTATGGCTGCTATGAAATGTGGATTGAGTGTTCATATTGACTAGACTAGATTTACTCATGGGGTTATGAGAGGTCATGACTAGGGGAAAAATGTTTGAACATCATATACTATGCATTGCTGGCTATGGATATAATAAATTATATGCAGGGTTCCCCGAGACCTGAAATTTTTTCCAAGGGTTCCTCCATAGTAGTAAAAAAAAAAGTTGATCTAGGTTGAACAGCAGTGGTGGCACAGTCATTAGAATGCAGTATTGCAGGCTAACTCTGCTGACTGCCAGCAGTTAGATTCTCACCGGTTCAAAGGGTGACTCAGCCCTCCCTCCTTCCAAGGTTGGTAAAATGAGGACCCAGATTGTTGGGGGCAATATGCTGACTCTGTAAACCACTTAGAGAGGTTTGTGACGCGGTATATAAGTCTAAATACTAAGTGCTTGGTATTAAGCTTTGCTTCACAACATAGATGACTAATTCCAAACAACATAGGTTGAGCCTTGGTAGTACAGTGGTCTAAAGCACCCTTTTATTAACACCAGCTGCCTGCAATTACTGCAGGTTCGAATCT
>JANHFK010010703.1:40716-51683 GCA_036250565.1 Sibynophis collaris | reverse complement strand
CCAGGAGATGGTCTCTGCCCTTGCCTTGGTGACGCAGATGCTGACGTCTCGGGCCACATTCCTGTCCGGGAAGCTCCTCCTTTTCCTTCTGAGCCCAGAAGCCGGTGCCTTCCTCCGCGCAGCCGTCGCCGCCGCTCTTTGCAGGATGAAGATCTGGAGCTCGGAACACGAATTCGGGTAAGGGAGGGCAGGAGGGGCGCTTCGCTACGGCGGGGGACGTAGCTTGACACCCAACACGGGTTCCTCTCTAGCCTGCTGTGTGTTGAAGATCTCCAGCTTTTCCTAGCTTGCTGTCTTCCCGCCCCTTTACATTCCCTTTAATGGGAAAGGCTGAATGAATCTGCTGGCGTTAATGAAATCATGGTTTATTTCTTGGGTTTGCGCAGTGGGCTAATCCATAACCCACGATTTACAAACCATCCCGCCTGGATCCCCGGAACGCTCTCTAAAGATACAAAGAGGCAGCCTCGTTTAGACTGGAGGTTTTTAAGAAGAGACTGGACGGTCTACTTGTCTGAAATGATATAGGATCTCCTGCTTGAGCAGGGGGCTGGACTAGAAGACCTCCAAAGGTACCTTCCAGCCTCTATTCTGATTCAAGATGTTGTGTGAACGCAGCTTGTAACCTCCAACTAATTGGGTAGCGCCAGGGGAACCCGTTTCCTACAACGTTTCTGCCTAATTGCTGTAGCTTTGCCGACCTCACAGACGTGATGTTTGAAAACTTAGGTGAGAAGTGGGAAGAGCTTTAAAAGTTGCTCGGTATTGGTTGTTGGGTGTAGATAAAGGCACACTCATTTTGATTTATTTAAGGCATTAATTCAGTATTTATAGCAACTAGGTCTTTTCCCCCTAATGTTTCCTTCCTGTCCTTATTGCAGGGCAAAATAGTTCTTGATTTGCCCTCTAACGGAAACTGGTAAGGGGACACTTCTGCTAGGGTGCTGGAAGGTCACCAAGTTGGTGTTTTCTTCCTCTCTAAACATGTGTGATCTAGGTTGGGTAGCCAACCCTTACCTGTTCTGAGGTTTTTAGAAATAGTTTTCTGATAAGTGTGCAGTTTTAATAAACAGTTTGATTAAGTGACAAGTAAAACTGGTCCTAAATGTTCCTCTCTGACCTCCACTGTTTTGACATTTCTGAGGCTGCTTTGGTTATGAAAAATCCAGAATTTGTGTTTATGTTTTTCTGGATGTATACACAAACATTTTGCTTTCTAAATCCATTTCTTCTTTGTCTTCTATTTTAGTAGAGAGTTTGTCCTTTTGGAGATCAAATTAATATAAAACAGACTTTTAGCACTTCAAGGAAAGGTGGCTAAAAGTAAGAGGTAATGTTGTGGTATGTTTCCAGATATACAGATGTGGAGGAAATAAATTCATGATCCAATCAGTTTGAAATTTTCTAAGTAGAGAATTTAGGATATTGTAAAGATTGTCTTCATCATCTGTTGAATTTTTGTTTTGCATGAACAGAAGTTATATCTTCTCTCTAGCAAAATTTTGTTTCTTGCATGGAAATTACAATTGAGGAATTACGATTTCCTCAAATTTATTTGATACACTTGGTTTACATTTAAAGGCTTCAGTGATTGTCCAGTCATATTTGTAAGTAGCATAAAATGCTGGTAAATAGCTATGCTATTATAAAATAATTCTATGAAGTTTCATGATAAACCATAGGTCTTTCCTTTTCACTGATCTTTTCCCAGAACTTCATACAGTTCTTTCAGCTGATACTGAATGTGTGTGTGTGTCGGTCTGTCTGATTAATAGAATGAATATGCCCAACATAGTATCCTTCAGCTATTCTCATTTTCGGGCTTCTGAGTGATTCTGAAAAGTGCTGCTGCTTTAAGCATCACATTGAATTGATGTCTTTAAACATTCACACCTTTTTAAAACTTCCATGAAAACCTAAAGAAAAAGAGGGTACTTTAATAAATGGCAGAGTGGTTTTGAAGCATTTAATTTTTTCTTTAAGCCTGAGGAATCCAGTTAAGTATGCTACTCACTCCTTGTGAGGTCCCCCCCCCCTTGAATGTTTAAGGACATCTGAATGTGAACTTACCCTTTATCACCTTTCTGTACAGTGTCTGGTTAGATTGCATAAGCCTTAAGATTGCACATATTGGTGTGATGAAAATCTTGAAATCTCATTACTGACATTTCAGCTATTTTAAATCTGCATTTTTATTCTGCAATAGATACAAAAATGAGTATACAAACCTGTGGCTGCAGTTTCCTACCAAAATTTATAGGAACCGCTTCTAATTACATCAATAATATTCTGCTAAGAGAGGACTTTTCTATTAATATGTGAAATAATTCCTTGTGGAGGATCATTTTTTTAGAATGGAATTGAACATGGTGCTACTTATACTTAATATATGTCAGTGCTTCTTCCACTAGAAATGGAAACAACAAGTAGATACATTTTTAAGACATGCAAATTGTGGTGCAAAGATAGCAGGTAGAATGTCAATAGCGATTTAAAAAAAAGAATATTTGTCCCAATAATTTAATATGGCTGGCTGCATGAATGTGCTTTTGCCTAACTTATTGTATAGAAATGAGTGTTGGATATATCAAAAAAAATATATAAAGGTAACTTGACTGTAGTAGAAATTGGCTATTTTAAACTCTCATAAAGTAAAAAGAGGCAAAGTCAAGAGGAAGGGGATACTCATAAATTTATGAAATAAGAATGCATGCTATGGAATGAACACAATACAAAAAATGAGCAAGCAGTGTAAAAGAAGAATGTTGAGATGGCTTGGTCATAGAGAAAGAATGAGGATCAAATTGCAAAACAAGTATATGAAGGAGAAAACAAAGAATATTAAGGTTGCATGCGGTTGATGAACTACCTCTTCAAAAAAAGACCAATGAGGGATTTAAAAAATAAAAAACTATTCTGTGAAATGGCATATAGAAAACGTAAAAACTGAAGCTGGAACATATATTGAAGGTGTTTTTTCCGGGTCTTATTTTTTGTCTTTTAAATCTTTTGTTTATGAGTTACTCTTTTTCTAAGATTTGCATAACATTGCTTAACTAGACAAATAACTGCATGATTGATAATATGATGTATGCCAGTGAACCAACACCCCAGAATAGGTGTCATCTTGCCAAAGTTTATCTAAGGTTAAATCCCGAAGCTTGAGATAGTCAATTTGAGTAGTGTAATGTAATGTATATTATGCTTACCTTGAGTTTTTAAAATTCACAATATTATTTGTCTGACATTTAGTATCAGACATTTAGCTTTCAGCAAAAGCCTCAATCTATATGGGAGTGCCAGAAGATAAACTGTATAGGTAGAGCTCACTTAAAGACAATAATTCGGACTAGAATTTCTATCACTAAGCAATGAAGTTATGAGTGTGATGTCACATGACCAGATTTCTTAGTGACAACAATCCCAGCAGTTCTTGTTGCTGTTATTAAGTGAGGACCTCATGTGATTGGGACTTGTGACTTCTTACCAGCTTCCAACAAGTAAAGACAATGGGGAAGCTGATAGGAAGTTGCAAATTTCCTTTGCGCAGCACAAGTGCAAACAGATAGTGGCTGCTTACTTGCTTGGGACCATGGTTTGGGATTTCTTTGAGAGAAAGAACAGCGGGAATTATTTACCATAGTAACTTGCAACCTTCCATGCTGGCTTCCCTATTGACTGTCTAATAGAAAGCCAACAGAGAAGGTCACAAATGGTGATCACAGGATACTGTAAGTGTAAACAAGTTGCCAAGCACCTGAATCATGGTCATGTGACTGCAGGAGTATTGAGATGGCCACAAATAAGAATACTGGTCGTAAGTATCACATCAACACTGTCCTTACTTTGAATAGTTGCTGAACAAGTGGTTGTTAACTGATAACCACCAGTATGCATTCTTGCCTAAAAAAAAGTTCCTGTCAGCTCTTCAGATTTGGAAAGAAAGAATGGAATGTTCTGGCACACTGAATGAGATTGTACTACTGATATGAATTGGTGAAGTTCTTGTTGCAATTATTTATCCTGTGTAAAACTCATGCTAAAAGATACGTTTAATGTAATTTGAAATTGCAAGTGCAAGTGCACATCAGAAAAGAGAGCATTTTATTTTATTTTTATCCTACCTGTGTTATTATTTATAAATAACTCAAGGTGGCAAACATACCTAATACTCCTCCTTCCTCCTCCTCTTTCCCCCACATTTCCCCTGTGAAATGAAGTGCATGCTTTCTTCTCTCCTCTCATTCTGTTAACATTCTGAGGAAAAACAATTGTTCTGGTTTCCGTTATCTGTTAGTCCAGGGACACTGCACTAGTCTATTTCAAATTCTACTGTACAGTTCAATTTTAAATTATGGGAGAGCTGTTAACTAAAAGAATAAATGAAGTATAAATGAATCATACCTCCAGGCAAGTAATAATTATGAGGAGAATCTAACGGAAGCTCGACCTATGTATATTTTAGCATATGGGAATTACAACAGAGCCACTTAAAAGAGAGATGTGGAACAAGTGATTTTATAGAAGAATGTTCTGTTCCTCTCCTTTCAATTCGAGTGATCTAAAGGTACTTCTAAAAATCAAAGTCCAGCTTACATGTTCAGAATATACACTCGTCATGTGCTGACTCAGCAAGCTAAGGCAAGTAGGAACAAAGGTTGAGTTGTATTTTGGTTTATCGTTGGATACTTCCAGGCTTATCAGCAATAGTTTTCAAACTGACCTAGTTTCTTGAATAGGCATGTTTTGAATCATGATGCTTTTGTCAGATAATTCATTTGCATAGTCAGTTTTCTGGAGCCATCAGAATTCAGCATAAATGGAAAACTTAAATAGATTTTAAGAGTGATAGATGAGAGCTATCTAGGAATTTAAAACTTCCAGAAATATGGTAAGGGGAAAAAATAGACAAACTAATAGAAATGAGAGAATATTTCCAGGTTAAGTGGATGTGACACAAGACTAAAAGCTACTTTAAAAACTCAACCGTAATTGAAACAGTTTCTAAATACATTGTTGGCACTAGTGGTTAGCAGAGCTCTGTTTTAAGAAAATCTTAAATACAGGATTGAATTTATAACCTGAAAGTTTTTTCCTTTGAGTACAGTAGACCATTCCTAAATAGAAACTTGTTACAGAGAAAATTTGTCTTCTTAGTTTTTAAAATGAATAATATTTGCATTGGTATTATAATAGTATGATGTTCTTGTAATGCTGCTCATGCTAAAACAAATTCTGATATAATTCTTCCAATTGAAGAATATAAAATAGAATCAGCATTAAAAGTACATTACACATGAAGATTTTATTCCTTATAACATTAGCACATCATTTTATTGTACATTAATTTTATGTTGGGCTACACTTATGTCCTTTTGTCTGCGGGTGTGAAGGGCTGTTAATTTAAAAAGTTGCATATATTTACTTTCTCCTAACTAACATAATATGGATGGGAAAAGTTGGGAGGAGAATTAAAAATAAGGAGATTCAGGAAATACTGATTCCTTGGGGGGGGGGCATTTTTTAACACAAATTAAAATAATTGCTACTTGCATTGAACCTTCTTAAAGATGTATATTAATTAATTCTGTTCTATTTCATTTTTCTCAGACATCCATGGGATACTGTAATAAAAGCTGCAATGAGAAAATACCCCAATCCTATGAACCCATCAGTAGTAGGAGTTGATGTCCTGGACCGAAGCCTTGATAATCAAGGAAGATTACATAGTCATCGCTTACTTAGTACAGAATGGGGTCTACCAAATATTGTGAAAGCTGTAAGTTACCAAAGCTAGTAATAAACGAAAACAAAACAAATAGAATGTTTTTACTAATTAACTTCCTAAATTATTACCCTCTTGGCTTCTTAATACAATTATCACTTTTGACCTTGCATGATTCTAGTGATAAATATTTAATATCGTTTTGTTAGGAGAAAAAATTACAGTATCTGTGAGGAATCACATTTTTAAAGATTTGTGTTTATTGCATAATTATTGCATAATTTCTGCTCATGTGATTTTGGATTAATTCTCATTTTTTCTTTTTTTCTTCAAGATTTTGGGAACAAATAGAACTGTTACATACATTAAAGAACATTCAGTAGTTGATCCAGTGGAAAAGAAAATGGTATTGAGCTCTACAAATGTAAGTAACGAAGTCTCTTGTTTTTTTGCTTGCAGGACAAGAGGCTTGCTGAATGTTTTCTCTGGGTGTCTTTAATATAATGTTTGAAAATACTTTGAAAAATATAGTTGTAAGCCCAAAGTGGTAAAGAGGGCAGAACGCCAGATAATATTCAGTATCTCTGAAGTAAACCTTAGGAAAACCTTGCTGGGGATTATAGATTTGAGAGTAGGGTGGGCATCCTAAAAGGATCACAATAAATTATTCTGCTTATATTGATACTTAAACTATGAGCCTTGAAACTCTTCAAGCTATAGCCCCCAACAATGGGTTTAAGATTTCACCATTTTTAAAAGGATCCTTTTATTTAAGGAGTTGCAGAATCTAATTTTAAGATTTGTTTCATTTAATATGAAAGAATAAGTCAGAAATGATAAAAGAACTATTTTTTTCTTTATTTTTCTAAGATAACGCTTACGAATCTTGTATCAGTGGATGAACGATTAGTTTATACACCTCATCCTGAAAACCCTGAAAAGTAAGTTTAGATGTTCTGCTTAAACAAAAGTGTGAAAATTAAGAATTCTTTCTGGTCTAACTTTAATTTTTTTCTTTCCCTAGGACTCTTCTAACTCAAGAAGCAATTATTACAGTAAAAGGTGTTAGTCTCAGTAGTTACTTGGAAACTTTAATGGCCAACACAATATCATCTAATGCTAGAAAGGTAGGATATAAAATCTTTTTATTGTGTTACTGTTACTATGATGAGGCCTTATAAAGACTTAATTTGTACACATTGTCAATCCATTGGCTTTTGAGATAGATGGAATCCAAGATGCCCTCATTAAAAACCTTTGAACAGAAATAAAAGAGTAGTCAAAATGCAACACTATTTAGTAGTTTTTCCAGTATGATGCCATCTAGACATTTTGGATTATATTGCAATGTATAAATTGTCTGGGAGTGATGAGAGTTAAATTGAATAAAAGTCCCTTATTCAACATTTTGAAAACATATGGTGAATACATACGGTGAATGATGGGTGATAGATTGCCCATTCACAAACCATTTGTGCTTCCTGCAACCTCTCTACTTCCTAAAATATTCCGTCTTTTTTTTCAATTGCAGAGAACATATTTATCAAAGAAGCTTTGACCTACAGCTACACCCCATTTTATTTTTTAAAAGGAAGTCATGGAATCCAGGGGATATTTAGAAATAAAAATTATGAGACTGCTCTTTTTTTCCTAGCAATGTAGTAGCTTCCTTCTAATTTTATTTTTAAACATTAAGAATGAAGTAAGAGGCTTGAGGATAGGCCAAAGAAATGTCTGAGGCCCCTATTGGAATTCAAAGCCAATCCATCTGAAAATCACTAAATTGCTGAATGATACGGAAACATTACATTAAACATTCAATATAATTTTTAAAAAATAAGATTAAGAACAGAAAAATGGCTATTAATTACTAGTGGTCTTTTAGAGAACATTCTTACTATTTAGAGCTTAAGATTCAAAAATTCAGGTGGTATTGCATATGTACTGATGATTGGGAATAATGGGCTAGGTTTCCTTTTCACATATATTTCTCTGTGTGTATGTGCTAGTTAAAATGGATATTTATAGCTAAAAGAGTAGAATGTGTGTGGCTGAGATATAATCACATATTCAGTTCAAACTTGAATTGGAAATGTGACAGCTGGCCTCTTGAACATAGATCAAAGTATAGTATTTCTTATTGCTAATTACCGGTAGCTTCCCCAGTGGGTTTCTGAAGGCACATAGGATTACAGAGGAAGCAAGCCAATCACCCGCTTGCCATTTTTAGTGTTGAAAGTAGGAGAGAGGAGAAAGAAAGGTGTTTATCTATTCATGACTTTGGCTTATATTATGCATTAGCAACTGTTTAAGGCAGCAGTTATCACTGCATGATATGATGTGATGTGTGCACTTTCTTGAGGGAAATCTGAAAATAGGAGAACTATTTACAAGTTATTTAAAATTAAAATTGCCCAAATGTCATGGAATATAAAGTGAGAAAAGTGTGCAAAAGCTTGTTTTTCTCAAGGTTACAAACTTGTAGGGACCATCCAATAGTTCTTCCTTCCCAGCCCCTGGTTTCTTTGCAAAAACAATCTGGCAACCGCAATGTGGAACTCGTTCCAACTGTTCCACAGATGATGTCATTAGATAACTCTCATTCAGCGTATCCGAAATAGCCAGTGCTATTGCTTTCTAAGTTCAGTAAGGTATGAAAAACATGGCATACTTTCTGTTATGGCTACATTCCATTGAGAATAATCTGCTTCAGGGAAAGCTGAAGTCAATAATTGGCCTGTCTCCTTTTTACTCTCTGTCCCACTCTTTACAGATTAGTGCAGATTGCAAATACCTGCTCTGTTTAGTGATAAATGAAAAAAAAAGGTTGCAAAATGGTTACTGTACTTTAAATGATTGATGCTGCCTCTAACATAAAGTGTAATACACACAGTACATATGTTTGAGACATGGGTGATAAACCTGTCTCCTCCAGCTATTGCTGGTCTCCATTGGGCATGATGGTTTAAGTTTCTGGAAGTGAAGATTTTGCAGTATATGAAAAGGTACAAGTTTCCCATTCTGTGTTAGTGGGAAAGAGAAAGCTAGCATCATGAGCATGTCATCTTTTTCAATAATTTCTAGTGCAATTAGTTTCAAATAATAAATATGGAGACTAGTCAGTAGTATTTTCGTGTAAGTCGACAAGTCTGACAAATATGCAAGTCCCTTTTTCACCTGTGACTTTTGGTTTGCCTTAATTGCAGCACTTAATGTTTGCTATGAAATATAACTTTGGGTTCTGTGAGGTATAATTTTTATGTGCTTTAAAATTTAATTAGAAATTAATGGCAAAATTTCAACTAAGTAGCTTGCCCCTATAAAGTCTATTTTTTTGGCAAAGATCCATATGATGAGATGCTGTTCATAGAATTTTGGGAAATGTGATAATCATTTTTACATTTACCTGCCTGTTTATAAAATTGTCAATGTGTTGCTTGACCTAGTCATTTGCCTGCAGTTTTCCTGCAGTTTCATCTTTTCTGTCCTAATTCTGAGACCACTAAACAGTCAAGGTGCCTCTATTTTTCACCCATTCATCTGAAGTCACTTTAATTTTGTAACCAAGTGTCTAGATGGCAGTTATTTTTTAAGAATTGGTAACACATAATCTCAAGTAGATGTTAAAAACAAGCGAACAACAACACATGGACTTAGTTGACTCTTCAGTATTATATGATGGGATGCATGTTTATATGCCATCAAAATCCCGCTTTGCTATATGTATAAACTTTTTTGGGGATACTCTTGCTTGCTATAGCTATGCAATTAAAAATGTTTAATTTTGCGAGAGGCTCTTATATTGTAGGGTTGATGATGGAATAATTGTTTGCTGCAAGTTGTACATTTTTTCTGTGTTGCTCCAGGGGTGGGATGCTCTTGAATGGACAATTCAACATTCTGAAAATGTTCTAAGCTAGCAGTCTCTTTCTACAGCTGCATTTTATACTAACTAGTGGTAATGTCAGCATTTGTTATCTTGGTATAGCATTTCAGCTTCTAGCAAGTGCATGCATGTTGTGGTGATGTACCTTTAAAAAGTTGCATGCTTTTATATGTATATACACACATTGCATATAGAAGAACAGTGCCCTTAATTCCTTAATTATGGAATCAGGGTTCCTTTGGTATCTAAATACTTTGTCATAGGAAGACTCTTAATCAAAGGGGATCAATTTAAAGTTATTTTTATATTCTTTGTTGTAGCCTTTTGTGTAAAAAGAATATTATTAGAATATTGGAGGGAATTTCTTTTCTGACATTTCTATGTTGAATTGGTTGAAGAGCTCTATTGTAGTAGTACCTGTCAAACCAGATAGATTATGTTTCAGGTCTGGGCATTACAAGACTAGATATGAAATAACTATTCAATGAAAAGTTACATTCAAATCCTTGGTTGCTTAACATATACTACTTCAGGTCAATATTGGTTTCAGTTGACTCTGCAGTATATTTCTGTAAACAGGAGTGTCAAACATTGTCATCACATGACATATCACGACTTTTCCCCCTTCGCTAAACCAGGGGTGGGTGTGGCCAAAGATGTGGCCCTGTTCTAGAAATACAATGCCAACTGCTTGTGCTAAAAGCTGTACAAATACAATCAGTATACTCTGATTATCAGGCTAAATATATGGATTCCAGCTGCTAGAATTTGACAGAGAGAAATGGATGCTATCCAAAACATCCTCACGAGGGGGCAATTCTCAGGTTATTCACATCTCATGCCTTGCCTTTCTTGACAATGCAGTGGGAAAGAAGTGGGGAAGGTAGCAAACCGCATACATGTCATGATATAACTAAATCAGACTATATGTACTATATTTACCCCATAGAAAGACAAAATTGCTTTCTCCAAATAATTAGGGGGTTGGAATTAAAGTTATCATTTTGAAAATTGGGCTTTATTTGGAAAAGACTACTTATCTGATGAATGTAACTCTTTTGTGGCATCTAAATAGTCCTTCTATCTTTTCTTCCCTTCACAAACAGTTGCCTCCTTCCTTGACCTCATCTCCGTCTCCTTCCTTCCTTCCAATATAATTCTTCATCTGGGGAATGGTTTATGTGACAGAATGTGTGATATGCAGATGAATGAATAGATTTATTTGCATTACAGTCTATTAATTTTATTTAAAAAGTTTTTATTGGTTTTAACATAAAGGAGGGGTAGAATAATAAGTAAAATCTTTAACATTAAAATATAATATTCAATATGGGAATTCAAATAATTTTTAAAGAA
>JANHFK010010703.1:24530-40616 GCA_036250565.1 Sibynophis collaris | reverse complement strand
CTTTCTCTCTGTGAATAAATTCTGCCAGAATTGTACTCAGAATGTCTTTCAAATCTTCTCCTTCCTCTTCCACAAAACTTTGCAATCTTAAATAGAAAGACATTCTTTCCAATTCTATTTTCATCATCCAATTATCTGATTCAGCCCCACCTCAGTCTATTAATTTTAGAAAGTTATTCATTCAATAGTCCCAGCTTTGTCTATTTCTGGAGTGTGATTTTTTTTTATCCATCACATATTCAAGTCTGTAAAACATATTTATTAGCAATGTGGAAAATTTCCAGCTGGGTGAGTTAACCTGGTTTAAATGTAAACCCTGGGCACAAAATTTTGTCCAGAATTTTATTTTTCTGTCTACTTATTTTGAAAATTGGTAGCCATGGGGAACCTTGTCTTCAATTCAGCACTGTCTTCCTTTGGATAAATGCAGTAGATATTATCTTCATTGTTTACAGATTCATGATAGCTTTTGTGGTTTTTAAGTGAGCAGTTATACAGAACCTTTTGGCTCCACTCGCATCTAATTCAAGCTAAAATGATTAGCATATTCTTGAGATTAAAATGGCTTTCTTTTTTTTCATTTTGCTTTGCATATAAGGAGAAACTAGAACGTTCTAATTATAATTTATAATTATGCTTGAATTGAATACAGTGGCAGTTGCTGTTCATTGGAATGCAATGAATTGCAGTTCATCAACTTAGATGTTACTTGAAATCATACTAATAAAGTCATAATTTTCAGAAAAAAAGTATTAATTTTGTTTTTCTCCAATTGAATAACTTGTTTTTTTCCAATTGAATAACTTGTTTACATATTTTAGCTTCTGATAAAAATGTCAATTATCTATAGAAATAAATTTAGATAGGGCCCTTTTTACATTTTTCCATCAATCTTGGAATAGAATAATTTAATTTCTTTGATTAAGATACTAATTTATAGCTAATTAAAATTTATACAAAGATTGTGCAATATTGTGATTCTTTAAAAATTGATTTTTGGAGTGTGTGTATATAGTATGAAAATGATACATGCTCACCATATCTTTTTAGTTGCCCTTAAATTAAAAACCATTAACATTGTGTCAATTTTGTACTACCATTATATGTATAAACATATTAAAGATGCATGTCTATTGGCAAATCTGCTTGCTTACAGTGTATATTAATACACTATTTCGAAGTACATTGCAAACGAATTCTTTGTCAGGATTGTTCTACCCATAACTAAGTTTATTAAAAGTAATTTAATTTATGTGTCTCCTTCAACTGCTATAAATGAAAGAGTAACTGTTCATTGCAACATAAACTTGGGAATTCAGATATTCGCTTATTTATCAGTATAATTGGAATTTGCTGAAATCAAATTGTTATTTCACTTCCTAGAATTTATTTAAACATACATTCCCAAATTTTATTTAACCTGGAATTTTGCTGACATAGGTGAGAGATTTGAAGTAATGTTTAAAATTTCTGAAAATTGATATATTGCAAGTATCTTGCACTGTAAGAATGCAACGGTTCACGCTGTGTTTTGCAATCAACCAGAGAATGTCTTCTTTCAGCATGTTATTTTTCTATGTTGATGATTAATTTTCATCATTTAAAAAAAGATTTTTATTTAGAAATTTTAAAAGTAGATCTGGACTGTGTAATTTGCAACTGAAGCATGTTCAGATAGATAGTCGTTTAAAGATGGTTGATTTAGAATGAAAAATGTTGAAATGTTTGCTGACGTCAAAAAATATGGAAATATTAACAATGAATAGTTTGCAAAAATGTGAAACTACCTGAGAAAATATATAATTGATCTGGATGCTCTTTAATAATTATGCAATTTGTGTCATGTCTCCACCATAAAGCCTTTTATTAAGAGATACTGTAGTACTGAATTTAGATAATGACCTCACCCTAGATTCTTTTGGGAAAGGTAATTGCAGCTAAATTATCATAAATTCAGGATCAGTTATAATGTTGCAGGCCTAAAGTTGGAGTATGGATAGTTCTTAAGGCTCAGCCTGGGATCTGCTATATTTACTTGGTGCCTTTTTCCTCACATCATAATTAAACTTCTATTAAGAATTCATATTTCTGCAATTTAAGGACAATACATGCAAATAGTACAATAATCTAGCAGAGGAAGATAGAATAGTAAGCACCATCTGATTTTTTTTTTAATAAAAGCAAAATTCCTGATTTGAGTCGCAGGTTTTGCAGTCATCATAGTAAGTGGGGCATAGGTAAGCAATTCTAATCAAGTTTCCTATTCCTACCTCACATATTTTTACAGAATTATAGTAAACTTGGTATGTGTAGGTAGAACATAGTTGATCTTGATTAATAATAATAATAATAATAATAAATTTTATTTCTATACCGCCCTTCTCCCTGTTGGGACCCAGGGCGGTTTACACGTCGGATAAAAACATTTAAAACATAATAAGACAGACAATTAAAACATTAAACATTACATTAAAAAAGGAGTAGGAAGGCTTGGATATGGTTAGCGCTTGATGACAAATTGTTGCAAAGAAATTGTTGCCAGCTAATTCACTGTGTGTACTTGTGACATGGTTGTTACTTCATGTTGATGAGATTTTAGGTGTAGGTTTAGCTCTCTAAGGTGATTTGATTCTAAGTATTTATGATACATTAAAAAGTCTGAAATTTTATTGAACATAACTGGCAGTTATTCACTTTCTATAACTTTATCTAAGTGGCAATAAATGACTAGTTGGAAGTCATTTCAAACTAGAAGTAATCACTAAATAGTTGAGCTATTTATAATCTACCTAAGTACCCTTAAAGCAGGTTGATGTACAAGTTTTTGTATTAACTTCAAAGATCAAAACATTAGTAAAACAGCACTAGCTATATATGAATATTCAATAGCCATAAATTAGGTAGGGTTTTGTATTAGTTTTAAAACCATTTCTTCAATTAAAAAATTTAGACAACATTTATTTCAGCAACTCCAGAGCTGTGAACATGTTGAAAAATTCTGGATTCATAGTCCCATTGTGTTCCTCACCATGATTTGTAATATCTTCTTTTAAGCTTTGGTGTTAGGGAATTTCTCAAAGTTGGAAACAGCTAGCCATTTTTCTTGAGGTCTGAGGGGTGACAAACTGGCTTTTGAGATAACCTCAAGGACTGTAGTATTCTTACATAACATTATTTTCTAGAACTAGCCGTTGAAGTATTATTTCAATTCCGGAAGGGAGAAAAAGAAATCAGAGCAAGGAATTTCCTCATTTAGAAAAAGCAAAAAGTTATTTTCTTTGTTGAGATTGTGTGGTAATGGCAAGTCCAGTAATTCCAGTATTCTTAGTATTGTGACTTGTGAAAAAAATGCACAACTTTTTGATTAGAACTTGGGTCATTGATATGTTTTGTTCTCGAAGTATTTGTAAATCAATGTGTCTTTAACAGTCATCTAGAAATGTTTGAAACTTCATATTTGATTTGCTGGATTGAGAAAGTTATTCATTGCCATTCTTAGTATGCAATCTTGTAATTTAATTGGCAAGAGCATTTTTTACAGAAAAACTGTGTCATTAGGTTAAAAATTAAAGATTTTTCAAAACAAGTTAAAATTAATGACGTTTCTTAAGAGAAGGAGGTCCAAGCAATAACCCTATCGTTTCAGTAGGACTAATTATACAGCAGCTTTTTCATAATCTAGGCAGAAATAAATTACTTTGCTTTTGAAACTTTTTGGGTTCTGCCAGAGGAAAGTTTTATATGCTTAGCATTGTTTCCAGTCAAGTCAAATAACCTTTTCTTTTTCCATTACAGGGGCGTGAAGCTTTAGAATGGGTGATTGGTGAACTAACTTCAACACGAGACAGTATGAAATCAACAATGGCAGCTGCTTCGATGGAAAACTGATGAACTGTCACAATCTTTATTTTTCCATTTAATTTTATGTTATTGTTGTTGCTGAGGCAAATACTCCTTACTTTTTTGATATACATACGGTATATAGGCAGATAGGCAGAGAGAATGAGAGAGTCTGTTAATTTATAATCAGTTTTACAGGACACTTTTTTTTCTTAACACTGAAGCATTTGGGGGACCCACTGCATTATAATTAAGCTTATTTTTATGTTTTTATATGGATTCAAGATATAGATACATAATTCTCCGCAGGATAGTGACCTCAAATTCACACTATTTACATGGATTTCAAACTGAAAGAATGATTGAAGATTAGTCTGCTTAAATACCAAGCTGTGTTTTGATAAAGAGCTATTTAAATACACTTTTGAATGTGCTGCTCTTTTTGCTGCTTGAATCTTAGCATTTTATTTTTTTAAGTACAGTTGTGGTTCTTTGGTGAAGTAACAGAGGTACTAAAATATGGAGATTCTGTCAACCTATAGTGGCTATTTATTTTATTGTCATTGCAGCTTGTAAAACGAAATTAAATTAAATGCCATCTTCAGTGTTTATTTGAGGGGATGGGGTGGAATGCTAGTCCAAAATAATGTTTTTCAAACTTGAACAACTTTAAGATATCCCTGGGAGTTGAAGTCCACATATCTTAAAGTTACCAAGTTTGAAAAACATTGATCCATAAGAAATATACTGTAGAGGCATGCTCTAATAAATTTCCTTAATTTTGCAGCATGGCCTCTTGTTTTAAAGAAGCCTGTTTGGAGAATATACCAAGCAGTGTTTGTTTCAGGTTTCTGTGGTATTATTTTTGCACTGTTTGTAGAGGGCTGAACAAGAAATGCCAACATTTTACCTCTTTATTTATATTCAAAGCACTGCTAAAAATATGGGAGCAGATATTTTGCTACAAGATAGTAATCTGAATATTTTCTTGCCAGCTGATATTTAGTGCATTATTTATTTTGAAATTGATTTGTTCTAATCATTTGTAAAAAGCCAACTAATACCTCACAGGGAAATACTAGAAATAAAAAGCTGGTAGAGATATTTTCATACACTTAGGATAAATTGCTTGGTTAACTCATTATTTCACATCATGGATTAGAAGGTTGCAAAAAGTTTTATAGTCTGTATTTTGCATCCTGCTTTGAGAATTGGGTTTATCCTGTCCATATAACTGTATCTTTCACATGTTGTGAAACTCAAATTATTGCTCTTTGGAGCCAATAGCCTTCATAAAGTTAGTTCAAACATTGGTTCCGAATTTCAAAATTCAATGGAATGTTCTTTCTAATACAAATTAGAAATAGTTTTAGTAATGAAGACAAATTAGAGAACAGCTGTTTTAAGTTATGGCAGGAGTCTGTAACTTTATATCTTAGAGAGTATGCAGTAAAAATTGATTTGAATGTTACAAAGAAAATTTCATGAAATATAATTAGTTTTCAGTCATTTTTAAAGCTAAGTTTTTTTTGCATATTATTACATTTCATTTAATTTAAGTTTTTATTTTTCTACAAGTAATTCACTAAGAAATGAAACCTGCTTTGTAGTATTTTCTCTAGAAATTGGAAGCAAGGACATTTTAAACCAATAGTATATCCGAGTAATTTCAAAGCTTTAAAAGGGGAAGGTGCAAGGCATATAATTGCTTTATTTCCAGAGAATTTTTTCAGAGAAACACAAACTGAAAAATGCCTTTACTATAGGAAAACTACAATCCTATTCCCTATCCATAACCCTGCTAAATTCTTTGTTGCCAAGGCTTTTACAGTCTATAGATTTATTTATACCACTATTTTACATTTACTCATTCATTTGTTGGCATTACTATATAATTAGCAATAATAATGGCATGAGTAATTCTTTATGTATGAATGAAACCAACAGGATCTGTAGTGTCAAAATGTACAAGATGGTGGATGCAGCATTGCTGTCTTACCGATTTGAAAATTTCCTATGAACCCTGCTGAACAAAGCCCTTCACTAAAAGAAAGGAAAAGCAAAATGTTGCTGATCTCCAACTTACTCCATCTAACACTCTAACAGAGTAAAATAGATCAAGGAGAACTGGCAAGGAAAATGAATACTTAAGATTGTATTTTCAGTTTAACTGAAGAAGTGTAGCCTTTATGCTCTGCACCACTTCCAGCAACTAATAGTGACTATATGCAGGTGTCTTTTCAGGTTCATTAACTGCCAATGTTAGTTGCATGTTCAAATATTTAGTTCATACTGTCCTTGAATCCATTTGGTCCTTAATTGGACTTGTAACATTTTCCTTATTTGCATGTGTTTTTTGTTTGCATTTAAAAATTCCTCCGTGTAAATGAAGACAAAGCTATGTATCTTCAAAAAGTATTTGGAATAGATGAAACTGTTTATGCCATGACCAGAGACATCTGTGCAAATTTTATTTTCTACCTGATTGGCTATTAAAATACAAAAATACTATCTTCCCTGATAATGGGGTCCAGTTCCTAGAATAAAGAAATCTTGATTTTAATAGAGATGAGTAGACTGATTATTGGAAAACATTTCATTCGTTTTCTATTTCGGACAGTGACATCAAAATCACTGGTTTACATTCTTTTAGTTAATGTAGAAAACTGCCATGATTGATGAAAGGCAGCAACTACTTTTCAAATAACATTACTGTAGTGAGGGGAAACATTGAGGCACTCTATTCTAGGTCATTATTTTGTGATTTGATTGAGAGTTCTACAAAGCGGCAAATCATTTGATCTCAAGTGTTAAATGCCATAATTTCTGAAATTATAAATTAATATGACCCACTTAGAGATGGCAAAAAAGTCTTGTTTTCTTTAGGAAAGCTGTCTGTTTTTATGTCAGTTGTTGAACAGGATAACCATATGCTGAGTCATAAAAACTAAAAAAGCATCAGCAAGGGTAGCAAATGTTCTAGAATGAATCACTAAACTAAAGAATAGTTAGGAGTGCATATTCCTTAATTTTGTGTGACCCCCGGTATGAAACACTTAAATTAAACCAATGGGGAGTACATAAAATGGTGTTTATATTTTTTCCTCAAAGCTAGAAATCATACATTCAGACCAACAAGGGTAATTATTTCCCTTGAATTTTATTCTATCCAGGCCAATGCACTCCCTGAAATATAATGTATAAAAATGGTCCTAGAGATGAGACAGAAACAATATTACAACTTTTTTATGAGTTTAATAATCCATAAACTGCAGGTGAATATTATGTAACAGGAAAGCAAGCAGAAAAAGAATTATTGCCTTTTTAATTTACAAATCATTATCCATCAGGGTAGCCAGGTGATGGCATAAGGTAGATGAAAGAACTTACAGTTGTGCTTCCTTTTCAAACCATTGCCAGGTACCATTGCAAGTTCAGAAACACAATAAAGAAAACTAAACAAGTGTGCAATTTTTTTCCTTGTAAGCATCCTGACTTTTGGTGATCTGTATTTTGTTTTTTAAAAAAACAGCTATGTAGAAGATAGTAGGAAAAAAGTAAAAAAATGATTTTGACTTGTTTCCCCAAACACATTGTCTACTGGCAGAGAGGAAACTTATATAACTTCTCTTTCATTACCACTATTTTCTTATTTATAGTGCAAGATCACTTCAGCAATAAGTACGTTCTGAGTATAATCAAGGGATGAAGCGTTATCATTTTAAAAATATCACTGTAACATACAATGGCTTTACTCGCTTTTCTAAATCCAGCTATAGTAAACTCAACTTTCTTCAATAATCCTTCATGCATTTGATTTTCATTTGTTCCTCCTGTTTTTACCATATCATGATTTTCTTCTATCCTTGGCCTGGATGAATTTCCGGGTGAGCACAGCCCTCTCAGAAAGCAAGATTTAAAACATAGAAGAAAGTCAATGAAGAAAAAAAGAACAATAATTTCCCTACAAATACATGTCTCAAAGCTTTTTTGCAATATCTTCATTTATGGAGTGAAAAAAACAAAAAAAGTCTTCAGTCAGGAACAAAATCTAAAATGTGAATGTCATTATCTTAATTTGAATATAGGGTCATCTCTGTACAAGCGAAGAATTATTGTTCATCAGCCAGCAGCAGCTTCCAGCAAAGGGTTCTTACTGGTGGAAAGCTGAGTACCTAATTTCTATAGCAGCTCTCTGTGTCATCTCATTCAAGGTTTAGGATTTCCCCAGTCTTCCAGATCAAATGTTGAGAAGTGGACATTGGCAAAAAGAATTGTGCTGTGTATATGTGGCTTTTCCCTATGGATTCAGCCAAATCAAGGACTTTTGTATCCAATCCATGGTCATTAAAGTGACCTTGTATTTTAATTCTTATTTCTCATATCTTCATGCATTTAAAAAGTACATGCCAATGGGCTTTGAAGCTTAGTGCAGATCACAGCATTGTGATACAAGATCAGATGTTGTAATGTCTTAAGATTTCCTATGTTTCGCTTGTGAATAGCATGGAACTGCAGAAAGACATTTGCTTGATGTCCCTTCCTAGTGAGTGGTAGGATAGGGTTCTTACCCACCCAAGAGTTCATCTCACCCAAGAGTTCATCTAATTCTCTTATTGGTTGGAAAGTGTGGAGGCTGCCATATCTAAGTTTAATGATGGTCTTTTTTTAAGTTTCCCACTTCTGACAAGAATTGATTTTAGAAACAGGAAAGGGAAATCATATAAACCATAGCAATGCAAATAACAGAAATATGTAACTTGCAAATGGTTTTTTAGCAAGTTCATTTAACTCTGACACATATCACGTGATGATCAGATGTGCTTTCAGAATCAGAACAGTAATCCAAGTCTTCTGTTTGATTTTTCCTTCCTGGGGTGTACTTTTCTTTCGAAAGCATGCAGTCCTGGAACAGCTTTGTCATATTCTCAAACCAATTAGGCACACAACATTTGTGCAAAGCATTAAAAAACAATCACTTCACAAAGTGGACCAGTACAAGCTACAGTAAATACCCTTCTGCATTGACACTGCCATGTTCTCTGTAAGGCTCAGGACAAATATTTTGAAAACTTTTTCTTATGCAGAGACACACTGTGAAAAGCTTCAAAGCAGCCAAACTGCTGAAAGAGTCTGTGCTTTGGCAAAGCATTAACTTGGGTTTAAATTACAAAACAATTTGAGGTAGAGAAGAGAGCCTCAGTTTAATAAAATTCCAGTCAGCTGACAATGTTCCTACAAATGGATTTGTTTTTTAATTTATGGGACCTTACACTGGAGCTGATTTTGAATTACATAGCATATGTTGATAAGCAAGCATTGGGGGATAATTTATAAATGGATTTAAGCCCAACTATAAGGGAAAAGGGAAGTAATAGATTTTAATTTATACAATTTCTTCTTCAGTAGGCTTTGCCTACAGAAATAAGCTATTTAAATCAGTTCTGACATTTATATTGTGAATGTAAGCATAACGTAATTATGACAGCGTTGGTCACAGATCAGAAAAATGGAAAATATTACAATTGTCTATTCATTTTTCAGCTTGAAGTACGGAATTTTGGGGTAAACTATTTTTTTTAGTACAAATTGGCAAAACATTGTCTATATACGACTGCTGAATACAGATAGACCTCAATTTATAACCATTCATTTTAGGACTATTCAAAGGCACTGAAAAAAGTGACTTACACTTTTGATTGCCGCAGCATCCCCATGGTCATATAATCAAAATCCGGACACTTGGCAGCCAGCATGTATTTTAACAATGGTTGCAATGTCCTGGGATCACCACGTGATCACCATTTGTGACCTGCCCTGCTGGCTTCCAACAAGCAATGGGGGGGGGGAGGGGGGAAACTGTATTTGCTTAACAGCTGTGTGACTCCCTTAACTGTGAGAATCAATGCAGGGGTTCATTTTACAACTGTGACAAAAAAAGATTGTAAAATTGGGCATCTCATTTAACTTGCTTAGCAATAGAAACTCCAATCCCAATTGTGGTAGTTAAGTTGAGGATTACCTGTATTTCTCCTGTGCAGCCTAATACAAAATCTTTAATTCATTCATTTCATTAGTACATCAAATATATGTAGGCAACTATCCAACTATTATCCTAAAAATTTCAGGTTAATCTCACATACCAGAATTTTGTAAATATTTTGCTAGGAAATAAATTGATATATTTATATAATACTTAATTTTTTGTGTTCTCCTTGGCCCCACATGAAACACAAAAAAATGTGAAAACTATGGGAAATCTTTGCCAATAAAGAGGATTTAATAAAATCCTGTAGTATTTTATTAAATTTTATTAAAGTATTCTAGCCTACATTTCAAAAGATGGTTTCTGTAGAAAAAAAAAACTACTTTTATTTTGTACTGAGAACTAGGTGATACAGCTGGATCAGCTGCATTGGAAGTGAATGTACAATACAGAAAGATTCTGTATAACTCAGGGTAATAAGGACTTGATAGAACAATACTTTGCTTTCTTGATATATGTGTGTGTAGATTTTAAGTTAAAGAGGGCAAAGAACCTAAGATAAATTATTTACTGTTAAACAGAAATGATTACTAAAATCCTAGAGCTTGTCAGTAATCACTCATGTTTTCACAACTCTAACGTAGTTTTCAATAAATTTCAAATATATGTTCTTGTAGGATCATCAAATCTTTCAAGATTTGTTGTATTATACATGAGATTTTAGCTATTTAATTTTCTAAAATTATGCCTAATATATTTAATATTTATTTGGGATATTTCATAATCATGCCTCTTTCCTGGAAAGATTGCTGAATTATTTTTATTGTTACTTTCTTATATAGTTAGTTCATCACAAGATGTTTGTCATCTACAATTTGTTGTGACAATTTCTATGGGAGCCCAATATTCACTCCCCAAATAGATGAATTCTTGATCCTTGGATATTAAATTTAACATTCATAATTTCAGTTAGGTAATGTAACAGTAAACTCTTTCGGGTATTCAAGGAATAATCAAATCAAAATATTAACGCTCAAGGATTAAGAGGAAAGAATAAATTTTGATAGTATATTTCATAAATATATATCTGGTTGGTAATTGATATAAGAAAAAATTGCCTATTTTGGAAGTGAACTGAGGTGTCACTCATTCCCTTTACAATATAAAAAGCAACCTTTTTTCCATCATAAATTGTATTTTGATTCTAAACATAAACTAGGTCATTAAAACATAGCAGAGTAATTCCACAGATGATCTGCAAACAGTTTAAATGGGCTGCTATATATATAAAAATAACCCAATTCCATACTAAGCGCCAGTTTCGTTTTTAAAAAATCTGACTATAAAACAGTGCAAAAATGTGATGTTCAGTAGTATTTTAACTTGAAAACATTCAGTGTTTCTCCAACCTTTTGAAAACAAGGAAACAAAAACACTTCTTAATCCGAGACACATTGTCCCAAATTTTTCCAGAAAAAAAATCTTTACAGCCAAGATACTTACCCCTGTAAAAATGGGGTTAATAATAGACATGCTCCCATATTCTTAGTTACAGCAGTACTTATGTATTGCTCTATAAAACAAATATACATATTTATCTTAACTTTCTCAGAATTATTACCCAGAGAAACCTAGTTTACAAAAGTTCATTCATATTAAAAACTAAACTTATATTGCATTCTGCCTCTATAAAGGGTTGTGTTTTGTTTATTTATAAAAGCTACAGGTAACACTACAACTAATATTCAGAGTACATTCCAAATAGGAGAAAAAATATTATTTTGAACAACTAATTTTATTATAGTATAGCAGAAGCTGCAGGAAAATAATTACCCATTCAGGCTTCCAGCTTATTCAGTATTTTATACTAAGACTGAGATGGTATGGATTGATCAACCATTTCCAGCATACTAGCAAATCGTTCTTAATCTTGTGCTATATCAAGTTCTGTACAACAGGGGACTAGGTATGTCAAATTAACAAAATATGAGTAATATTTAATTGGTAGCAAATGCCAATATGGTTTACAAATGTACTAACACCATAATCTAGTTTTTCTTTAGATCTATCTACATATATATATATACATACATACATACTCATCTTAAAAATAACTAAGGGATAAATAGGAAAAATACAAATAAAGACTTCCTTTGTACACTGAACATATACAAGTAGACAACAATCTAGTATAGTTGCTTTCCTCCAGTAAAACAAACTTAATCGCTGGCCTGGTGGGTAGGACAATTTCTGATTCTTTTTATAAATTATATAGAGCAGGGAAACCAACGAGCTAATGAATATGTAAATGAGCAAGTAGAACAAAGAAAAGAATGATGCTCTGGTTTGATGAGTTTTCTCAGGATCTCATGAAGAGTAAATAAAAAGAAAGGCACAAAACTCAGATTTCATTGATAGTCCTCTCAGAAGGACAGTATTCTGAAGTGCCTGGAGATGACATGTAGAATGACTGTGTTTTCCTTTTTAATCTGGCTCGTTTGTTAGCCAGAGAGAGGCTGCGGCGGCTTGAATTAATGATTTCCGAAATGAACTTCTTGCAGTCCACACACACCTCCATGGTGCTCCAGTCCTCCATGAGTTCTTTTGGAAAAAATGGTTCTTCATTTGACTTATCTACAGACTTTGACTTTGAGGACAATCTAAAAATAAAGGAACAATTATGATCTTATTAGTACCATTCGTCTTTCTAATCATTCTAAAGAATTTCAGAAACCTTTTCAAGATTTTCCAGTTCTTAACATTTGGAGTAAAGAGAAAGAAGAAACCTGAAATAAGTCTCCTGAATTTCTTAAGGTCATTTTATTAATTTGTTTGTTTCTGCCTTTGAATCAACTGTTGACTCCTGGCAACTGCCTGGACAAGTCCCTGCAGTTTTCTTGGCATGGTTTTTTGGAAGTTTGTCACTGCCTCCTTCTCAGGACTGAGAGAGAGTGACTGGCCCAAGGTCCCCCAACAACACAAAAATAACCAATTTTATATAATCAGAACATTTAATCCCCAGGGAAAAAAATGCTTGTAAGAAAAAAAAGACTTAACACATGAATTATAAAAGAAGGCAAGAAGGGCTAAGGTATTTCAGTAAATATATTCAAGAAAGGAAAAATGCAAATTTAATGAAAATAGGATGTAGCTGTGGAATATAAATTAAACGATTTATATCTTGTTATGCTACTGCAGTTTACTAGACACATTTGGAGTTTTCAAAATTCTTGTGGAGTCTTAAATACACAGTATTTTATCTTAAATCATGCTGTGCAGGAAAAGTATATTTTCTTTCATTTTACTACAACGTGAAATTACATTTAAAACTGGCTGAAAGAGATACAAAAGATTATATTTCTTCATTTAAACTGAGATTTTTACAGCTACATCACACTCACCTATAAGGAAGGTAGAAAGCCAATCAAGGAAGGGTCCCCCCCCTCCCAAAATTTATTACAGTGTCAAAAGTATGGCTATCTGTCTGGTATGGCTATCTGTCTGTCCAGGAAGCAAGTGGAGATGCTTGGATAGCCACAGCATATGTAGTCAAATTATTCTGGGATGTGGTTCCATTGCCCCACATCCCAAAAAATTATCTTGCTATCTGAGACACTGAGGGAAAGAAGACCTCATTTCAAGAATAAGGCAGATTTTCCCTCTGGAGAGAACAATCCTTGGGTGAGAGACCCATTTCCTTACTAAGAAGAATCCTATGGGATGTCAGACAGATGGTTTCTGATAGACATGTGGTATGACAGATTCGAGAGGAAGGAATATTTGATGTAACCAAGAGATAAGAGCTTGCTGGTAGCTCATAAACAGCATGATGTCCAGATGACAAGAAACAATTCAAAATATTCCAACAGACTCTGCTTAATGAACTCACTAATGAGGTTTGGAAATTCCTGCAGTTTCCAAAATTGTGTATTTACTCCTTATACTAGTATTAAAGACACTTCATTTAATTTCCCTGAGTTTGCCCAGTTGTGTGAGCTTGACATATAGATCACATCATGACTAGCCTATTTGGTACAAAGGCATCTATTTAATTTAATTTAATTTAATCATATTTGTATACCGCTCCTTCTCCCTTACGGGACTCATCTAGGCATCATGAGTCAGCTAGATGTAAATTACTAGATAGTGCAGGGAAGGAACAACGGTCATTTTGTTGGCACCAATAATATAAGGAAATATAGTGTGATAGTCTTAATTTTAGGTTGCTAATAACAGACTGTAATCCAAGACTATCATACTAGTGCTTTCAGAAATGTTACCTGTTCCAAATACAGGACTGGCAGAGCTTAGGAATTTTAATGTATGCAAGATGATAGTATCAGGCACAGGGGTTTAAACAAGTGAATATTCAAAAAGGTTTATATATGCACAAAAACTTTCCAAGAAGGATGCTTTGGTTGTCTGCCTTCTTCATAGAACATTATGCTGTACTTCAGAGAACGTTACTCTGGAAGGTGTTAACAGGAATGGGAAGGGGAGATGTTCTTTTGAGATCTGCCTAGGAGTTTGTTAAAATATTATTTATTTTAAGATAGGAAAAACATTTAGACCATAACTTCTAGAATTCTTTCTCAGCCTTTAGAAATAGCTATACTGTGGGTCGTGTGACTGGGCAGGAGATAGGCATGGGGGTGGGGGCTTAAAACTGAAGTGGTAGGAACATTTCAAGTGACTGACCAATTGCCTCTTCCATATTGGGAGGAGAAATTCCAAGGTATGAATTTATCTGGAATCCTTCTCCATAGTCTCTGGAGAAAACCATTTTGAACTTTGTATTTCTAGCTTCTTCTTCACCTCTAATTTAAGTTAGTTGTACTAATATCCATTAATTTGGGAAGTTGAAAGATGAAAAAGAAGAAAGAAATGAATCTCTGTCTATCTGTCTGTCTCTCTCCCCTGTTATTATTTATAACTTACCTGGGTATGCCCTTCAGTGACCTATGATGGCTGATGGGAGTTTTATCAGGCCTCATAAAGGTTTCTCCTTTCTGTAAAGCAGAAGGTCCCAGGGAAAAAATTGGAAGGGTGGAATATGGCTTTGATGGTAGACGCATCTGTCATAAAAGCAGAAAAACAATGGTGAGATATAATTGCTCTGAGACTGCAAATGCCATACATTTATAGCACCCTACTCCAATATATTCTCAATAATATTGTATTGACTTTATGAATCTTAGTAAAATGCTGCGATAACAAAGCTTTCAACTATCTTGTAAGTATAATATTCCAAGAGCAAGTGCAGACTCTCATATTCACAACTCATTACAGTTCATTGCATGACATTTGACTACTAACAATATCTCATTCAAAGAAAACTCTTTATGTTTCTTTAGGGATAAAACTGGAGACGGATAACATTAGAGATGGAATACTATATATACTATCTTGAATTCCAAAAGAAAAGGCAGAATTTAAAACTAACAGATAAAAATGAAATATTTAAAGAAATAGAAACAATTTAATAAACTTACTTTTTTACAGCACTGTGAACATACAGGCCTACAACAACAAAAAAAAGATTGGCTTTCTTAATTCAAAGCATGAAAAAAAAAAAAACACAGAAAAAAGCCAGAAGACTGGAACTGAATTCAGAAGCTTGTGTGCCCTTTCTAGATTCATCCCAGCTTTCCACGTGGGCTATTAGTTCTCCTGTTCAAACCTAGTCTGCTTCACTAAGGTGATTTAACTTGTAGAAACTCTTTGGAAATAAAGAGGAGAAACCTCAAAAGCCAAAATGAGCATCTTTCAAATAGTATGCTCACAGATTTGGGGTAATAGTTCACAATCTACAACCAGAAATGGAAAAATTTGCTGCGATTCTCTTCCCCTAAGACGATTTAGAAACTGGACAAAGATTTAATTTGAGATTACAGCAGACTCTTATTTCAGAAATGCAGAAAGAAAATTATAAATGTGTGTTATGAAAAATTCAGAGGAATGTTATTCTTCAGAGCAATATAACAATCCATGTACAATACAAATGCATGCATTTTGTATACAGGATTACAAGACCAAAACCGTTAATCTATTTTCTGAGTAAAGTTATCCCTTGCTATTTACTCATATTAGCTGAACATCATACGCCATAATTAGCATTGTTAGCTGCAAAGGTTTCCAACTTATATCTCTAAAGGTACAAACCTTTAATCTGTTCAAATTCTTCTTTTTTTAAAGAAATTTTATTAACAACACATAAAAACATACAAAAAGCGTGGTTTGACCCCCCCAGTTTTTCACAG
>JANHFK010010686.1:12661-25252 GCA_036250565.1 Sibynophis collaris | reverse complement strand
AGCTCCTCCACCCAGGTGCACTGGCCTATGGGGAAGCACGCAGCTCCCCTGCAGGCCGGTGCACCTGGGTGGAAGAGCTGCTTCGGGATGACCAATCGGCCAGTCCTGTGACTACTACAGTCATTAATGGTCCACGGGATTTAAAATTATGAATTCGGTGGTCTGCAGGATTTAAAATTATGAACTTGGTGGTCCCTGAGGTCCAAAAAGTTGGGAACCCCTGCTCTAAAAGAGACTTATTCAGCTTAACTAATCATCCAAATACTACTGCTGAATCAATTAAAACAAGCTCATGCAGAGACATCTGTGATTTAAAAGCAGATTATAGTGGTAGAAAGATGAGTACTAATTTGGAACCTAAAAGAGAGTAAGGAATAAGCTAAGACATCTAAGCCAGTGGTGGGTTTCTACCAGTTTGCCCCAGATCAAGCGGTGGCAGGAGGCTCTGCCCACCCGCCTGGACGTCATCATGGATGCTCTGCGCTTGCGCAGAACCTTCTGCCAATGTGCAGAAGCACCATGTGTGAGCGGTCCCAGTTCCAAACTGGTAGCAAAAGTAAGTGGAACCCGTTCTAACATACATCCAGAGGAGCATGCAAAGCAAGTTCTACCCTCCCCTGAAAAATTCAATGAAAGGCAAGCAAATCATAACTGTTATTTACAGCCAAATCTAAATACTCTATAAATCCAAAATAAGAGAGTAAGGAGAGGAAAATTGGGATCCAGAAATGCAGCCATTCTCTCAACTTGTAGTCTACACTGAAAGGTGGTTGATTGATTTGCAGAAGATTGAATGACTCCCATCCAGGAGAGACTCTAAATGAATTCTTCTATCATTTAAATATCCCGCTATTGCTATCGTGTTGTTCAGAATGAAGTCTTTTTTTAAGCAAGTTTGATATGTTCACATTGCATGTATTTCACACAGAGGGAGTTAGTCCATTAATAAGCCATCTTGGCATTGCTTTTACTTTAAAACTTAATTGTAGCAACGTAAAAGTAGGTAATTCCAAGGACATTTTACCACCACTATCCTTGAGGAGAGACAGCTTCAATAAATAATCTGTACCTTACACAGCAAATCAATTTTCTGAAGAACTGTTAAAGACAAACTTTATTAACTCTTTGAGGACTTTGCCAGATACTAGACAAGTGTATGTTTTTAAAAGGCTAGACAATCTTAGGGAATTGTTAGCAACAACATGTAAAGCTATTAAACTGATCACCCCAAATTGTCCAAGAAAATACTGCCTATTTTAATAAACAATCTCTGGTTCATTCTGTATTTCAACATGGAATATAGACATGAACAAGAAAAACAAAGAGTCCTCAGGTGTAGTTTCTACCATATGTTCCTGGATAAAATGTTACATTACAAAAAAAAAATATAAGTAATGGAAATAAAATAGAGAGGAAGCAATATGTACCCTAAATCTTGGAGAGTTACTAACTGTGAATGGAGTAGCACAGAGTTCTATTTTATCCATGGTCACCCTTAACACTTTTAAAAATAGCCCCAAATCATCACTTAGGGTTACAGTTCACAAAGAAATTCAAAATGTGCTAAGGAGAGAACCTGAGAAAAGAAAATCATTATCAACTAGAGGTAAACTATCTTTCATTCTGAGTGGCCAACCTGAAAAGTGCCCCACCCAAATTGCTGCTAATTTCAAAACTGCTGAAGTGTATACAATAGCAAGGCAGTAATGGAAGACAAATTTCAAACCAGTGCATTTTTTCTAATACGGAAGGAATTTTGGATAAAGTCAGTCCTGTTGAATGATCTCAATCATCCTCCCTAATATTAAACACAAATGTTCTATTCAATTACTGACTTGAAAAATTGCTGGTTGGAAGAACAGAGTAATAGTTGGCCATCTTACATGATTTTATACACCTGGAAGGTATGCCTGAGGATTATTTTATGACTACCTTGGCTCTCTAGAGACTCCAAAAGAAATACAGCAGGCTTATAATTGGTCTCCTTGAACTATAAATGAACTCCACATTGAAGGAGGTAAAGAACCTGGTTTTATATATCCTTCTACATACCATTCACACCATTAGTGGTGTTTCAGATTATATATGTGTTGCAAAAAACAAGACTAGGCTGTTTTCAGACATTAACACCCATGTGAAGGAGGATAGTGATCACAAAACTGATCACAGTCCATTTCCAAGGCATATGATACCAGATTATCCATGCCTTGCCAAGAAACAAGCTAATTTTGAGATGAGGCAGAATAGAAGGTTGAATTGCGCCAAGGCAATATCTACCTTTCTGAATTCAGAACAGGCCCAGACTTGGGATAAACTCTATTTCCTCCTTTTCCAAGGTCCAGATAAAACCCTGACCCTATATACTGATCTGTACACAGTACACAAACCCAGAGAAAAAAATTAAAAATTAATTAAAAATTAATAGGTAAACTTCCCACTAGAAACTGATAACAAATACATTCAAATTGTTTTAATTCCTATTGTTTACATGCCAGAAAATAACTGATGGGACCAGGGACCACCATAACAACAACAACAAAAATCCCAACCTCAAACAAACTACTAAAATGTTAAAAATGACGCGATCACCTCAAAACTGATGGCTTCCCTTAAAAACTTCCTATACAGCTAAAATGGGCAGAACTAAATTTCAGTAAAGAGAACACATTCAACTTTCTTCTGGAATATAGTGCCCAGCTTGTTAAAGAAATGCAAATTCCAATTCAATATTACTATTCCAGGTTTAGTTTGGGAGGATTTTTAATCTGCTAATCTCAACCAGAGTCTCCCATATTTATAAATTATTGATACTCTAGCCTTTGAAAACTTTCCACTATTGCAACATCCAATTTGGGTCAATCACCAGGACCAGAGGTTTACTCTTCCAAGCTTTTGGACTTGTGCTGAGGTCCATCTTCATGAAACTTTTCTCTACTGGAATATGAACTATGGGCTATGCTATGAGTCATATTTATGTGGTGCCTTCCTATTGGTTAATTAATGTGTTGATGGCCAGCAATTGGCTGTTGTTTCCTTGTGTTGCCAACCCCTTGGCTCCTAAGTATCTGAGAAGTTTTCCACTGTGGCCTCCAGTGTCAGTATCAGAAATTAAATTTATGATGTATTTTCTTTACCCATTTTCCCCTGGAATTAGAGCCTGTATTTTACTTTTATTTTATTCATTTGAAAGAGATGATATATGCATTTTAAATACAATCATACATACGTTTTAGAAAATATTTTCTTAAATTCATTTCCTGAATGACCTTGAGCAGGTTATTACCCTTCTACAAATTGAGTTTTTCCCCATCTGATTTTTCAGGAAGGTGATGGGAACATAACAGGTTCACTGAGGGTTTCTTTTCTGAGAAGGTACTATACTTCTCTTAATTTGGGTACTCAAATAAATATTGCCACTCCTATTATATTAATAATGATCTGTTGAACAAGTGTATTCAAACACATGTTTTCAATCCTCACAGCTTGATAAATAAGGCTATCATTTGCTATTGCTGTTGTTAACTTAATGCAATGAACGCTGCCAAAGGTTTGGATTTAGCCTGAAATGAGATTTGAACTAAGTACTTCTTGGAGTATAGTGTTTACACTTAGTTACAGCAGCACATCCAATCTCCATGATATCTCCCACGCCATCTGAGTTGTGCTATGTGATACACCTCATGGCATTCACTAGAAACCAGCTGCTGCGTAATCATTGATTTTTCCAAAGAAGATGACTGATGAATACCAATAGAGTAGTAAGAAGAGGAAAGGGATTATGCAATGAACTGTATAACAGGATTGTTCAGAATTGTCCAGAGATTATTGTTTAGAGATGAGGACATTGTGGACCTGTCCAGCCTGGATCTATTACATGGTCAACTTCCTAATTAAAAAGCAGTGACACTATCTTTTATTCTTTTTATTCTAATAATGGAGCATCTGAATTGCTATTAACTATTTCTCAGAAACAATGTTTGACTGGAAGTTGCACAAGTGGATCGTGGTTCTTTTTTATTTTAATGTTTACAAACAATATGTATTCATTCTATCCTCCAACCTTCCCACACCAATTCCAAAGTAATTACTGAATTATTGTTCCCTTGAATCTTAGGGATGGAAGGCACCTTGGTGATCTTCTAATCCACCACTTGCCCAGGGCAGGAATCCTCAGATCATCCTAGACAAGTTGTTGCCCAAGTTTTTGTTTGAACACTTTAAGCAGTGAAGCATTCACAACTCCAGGAGGGAGTTTATTCCACTGCTTAATATGTTTCATGATCAAGTAATTCCTCCTTATTTCAAGCTTGAATCTGTCTCTGTAAAGCTTAGACTTGGGACTTGTTCTACCCTCAGGCACTCCGGAAAATAAATCCACATCTTCTTCTTTGTAGCCATAATTGATATGTGGACTAGCTAACATGTTTGTGATTAATCTTGTCTATAAGGAAGCATCAAACTATGATGATCAGAAATATGCATATTATACATATTTTGCCCAATGGGATAACTTTAGATGCAATGGATATACAACTCCCAGAATTTCCCATTTGTGTTAAGAAAAATGTGTTGTATTCCAGCATACTGGGCGATTGCCACATTTGATAAGTTAGATTTAAATTGCATTATGGTTGGTCACACAGTCAGCCAGATGCTTAAACTGGATTTGGCATTTTCTCCACCTATTAAATCCTTTCCAAGGATCTGTGATATGATGGTGGTGGTGGTGGTGGTGGTGATTACATTGACTAGTGTCAACTCTCATTTGGGAATTTGATAGGACTGGTTACAAGTTTGTTTATGTATTACATTTATTAATTTTAAGAAAGTGTTGGTTAAATAATCCTCTGATGCATCCCCTTCTTTATTGATAGTCACAATGTGCTTCAGGGCATTGTTCTAGCAAGTTAAAATGATATGTCACTTTGTCCTAAACAAAACAACTAAGAAATCTGAAGTGTTGAAAAGTACTGGAATATTACACATAGTACTCTCACGGCCAATATTGCCACAAACTGAAGGTAACTCTTGGTTGTATATTCATGGATTAAAAAAATCAGTTTCTTTCAGTATGTGTTTCTGTTAATATCCATTCAATGTGAAGTGGCTTAAGTGGTTAGGAACAGAATAGAAAAAAGAAGATATATATTAGTTTAGCAAATGAATGCCTTTTTTTAAAAAAAAAACCCACCCTAATTAAATCATACTAAGAGGGCTATTGGATAACTACAATCCATATATTTACAGGGATCCGTAATAGAATCATAGACAGCATATGTACCTGTGTTTGGGGCAGAGGAGAAAGTAGAAAGAAAAAAATAATATAAGGCAGATATAAGTGTAGTGGTGTACACAACCAAGCTTTGTTGGTTCTTCAACTGATCATAGATAAAACATAATTATTTCATAGAACAATTACTGTTTTAAGATCTACCATTGGGGATAAATCTGTAACAAATAAAATGTTTTGGTGCATAAGTAACTTTTCCTCTTTCCAGACTTATTTTGTACTCACAAAGGTCATAATGCTTTGCTGACATTTCTGACAGAACTCCATGACATACTGGTTTATTAATAGTCCTAATTATTGCTATTTATGATTTACTGGAATTAATGCCATCTGTCACAGGCACTAGTGTTTGCCAAGCAATGCTGCACTTGGTTAAATTATCATACAAACCACATCTAGAATATCAACAAGAAATGGCTCTAAAGTGCATTTATGTGCATAATAAAGTTATATTGGAATAGGAGGGTATACTGCAGTCTCTGTTCATGTGATAAGAATATGTATCTCTCTAGACATTATTATGGATTTGCTGTGGATGTCTTCCAGATTATTGTCTCTTCCAAAATTTCCATTTAACCCAGTCTTTGGTCATGTTCTCTGGGCATTATAATAGTTGGTGCCAACATATCTGCAGGATGTGAGGTTGTGAAAGAATGCTTAAAGTCATTGCAAAAAACACTCCACTTCAAATGCATCGTTTCCTAATTAATTTGCAAACAAGTGATACCAAATGATACATGGAAAAAATAATAAGGTCCAAAAGATTCCATTTTATTCTTTTATATCAAAAATAATAATGCTACATATCTCACCTTGATTATAGCATCCCATTGGGGAGAGGAATGCATTAGCTTTTCTTCCAGTGCATACTGTAGATCCAAGTATTGTGTATGTGTGTGTGGGAGGAGGGTAATGTAAATTCAAGGTTTTATTAATGGGAAGCATGATACAAATATTTCAAATGAATAAACTATATAGATCAGGTTTCATGTTCTTATGGTTTATAAACAATCATTTATGACACAGTGTTTTATGTGAACTCCTGTGATGTGTCAATTAGTCTTTAGCTGGGATTAGGACAGGAACTGACAGTGAATTGACCCCCAACTATTAATAGTTTAGAATTCCTTAGATTGGCCATGCTAGGTAGAGATGATGGAGTTTAACATTTTATAACATCCCTGGATAAGAAACAGGACTTTATAAATTGTAATTCTCTGGTAGAGAATAATTTCATTTTCTCATTAATCACTGTAGCTTTTGAAAGCTATTGGATATTATTCTATATGATCATTAGCTGTTAAGCTGTGTTGTTTTTAGAACCAGGCTGCCATATGAAGCAAATTCTTGCTCAAATTATGATTAATGTTTGGGGGGGGGGGTTTGCAATTAATTGATCTGGAACTTGACTCTTGATTTGTCAAGACCTGGAATGGAAGGTTATTTTAAAGTTATCCTCACTTCCTCCCCCTGCTCATAGAAACAAGTCTAAAGTTGCTACAAAATGGAGCTACATTATATTTGCTATTCCTCTTCTGCTTTCTCAGCTTCTTGGCCATATGAAGGATGTATGGAAAGGGATACAAAGACAGTGACTTCAAACCTCAGTTAGACCACTACAGATAATTTTCATTTTCTGTTTGTTCTGTATACTATTGATTGGGGAGCAGAAAGAGTTGTGCAATGTATCTGTGGATTTATCCCCATTAATATGCTAGTTGTCTAGCCTTAGAATCTCACCATGACTGAGCAGGTTACATATACATACATTTTCATATATATAGTACACAGAGTATATTCTACACGAGAGCTAGTTTAGAGTGATAGTTAAAGGTATCAGGTTAGAAACCAACTAACAGTTCTAATTCTCCCTTAAGCACAAAGCCAGCTTGTTAATGTTGACCCAGTAACCCTAGTAAGAAGGCAATAGCAAACATGTTGTCAAAAAACATATTTGACATGTCCAGGCAGTTACCAGGAATCAAGATAAACTCAAAGGCATATTGGAAGAACAGTTTACATTCTGTTTCTTCAAATCTTCAATCATTCAAGTCAGTGAACGCAAAGGTCAAATGAAATGATGAAGGAAGGTAGCTCCATAAAAGCAAGTCTGCAGTAAGCAGGTTCAGAACACAGGATGGTGGTAACAAGTATCCATCTATCTGAGTTTTATAATTCAGTACCATGGAGAGCAATTCTGCAGTCCAATTACAATATACAGGCAAATAAATTACAATAATCTGGAGCAACTAGACTGCATTCTCATGACATGGCTGCTCTACTCAGTACTCAGTGATGCAGTAGCTGATGATCAGAAGAATCCAAAGGCACTCTAGTTTGATTGGGAGTGCCAGCTTGGTTGGAATTCCAGTTAACTTGATGATACTGAGAGATTCTCCTGTTTAGGGTTGTTTTGGACAATTGAATTAAAAATAAAATAAAAGCCCCTTTGAGGACAGAAACATTGCTTGGAAGTAGTCTTGTGAATCTCTTCCTACATATTTCAGGAAAGGATGTATGACAAACAAAACAAAAAATAAAGTGTAGAGTATCTTGACTCTACACAAGAGTCTTATCCCACAAGATTGGTGTAGATTCCCATTAATATGCAGATAGCTAAAAGTCTGTATCTGCTGTGCCACTGTGCTATATTATAATCTTGGTCAAAGTAGGAATCTTAGGTTGAGAACATTTTCACTAATCTAAAATCCACTTCTGAGACAATGCTTAGCAGATCTGTCTTGATTTTATACTACAAAGTTGCAAATCTCAGATAGAAAAGTCTAATTCCATTTTCTCCTTAAAGTTGATGCCATTAATTTTTAAGAGATAGTGGTTTGAGAGCATGACAGTATTCATCTTTACAAAGAAGTAAAAAAATAAAAGGGGAAAGCCATGCATATTGATGTGGTCAAAAATAATGGACAATACTTTCTCCACCTTTTTATTAAACAACCCAGATTGCCCTTGTAAATAATTTCCATTTTAAGCACTATCTCTATACAGACCTGCAAATTTTACTAACAATCAGGATGGCATAAAAGTTTACCATCCATGCTGTCGTTGCTCTTTTCTGTTTGCACATTTAGTTCTTCTTTAGAATCAGGATGGGAGTTATGCAGTTAGTTGTTGTCATTATAACTTAAAGCCACCTTAAGTTCTGTTTCTTCAATAACCCATGTAAAACTTGTGGGAAGCATCATTAGCATCAACTTGCCACACTCTTTTAAATTCTTACTTAGAGGCATACTGCCTTCAATGTTGCAATACAGCCATCATTATTAGATTCCATTGGCAGTTTAGGTTTCTGTACAAATAAATACCTCTGTGTTTGAAGGAAGTTTCTTTTAGATGGCCACACATTAGGTTTAAATATCTTTTGGCCAACTAAGTTTTTGCCCCCCAGCCCCAGTGTACATTTGATTCTTTAAAAAAATCTTATATAGCTTACAATGTACTGCAAAATACATCATTAACTGAGGTTGCATGATGATATGTATTCGAAACAATCATTTGCTGGCCCAAGCTTCTTTTAAATGGAGCGTTTCTGTTTAGTAGAGTTAATAATAATAAATAATAAATATTTTATTTCTATACCGCCCTTCTCCCTGTTGGGACTCAGGGCGGTGTACAAGTCCGATAAAAGACATATAACATAGAAACATACAATTAAAAAAACCCTTAAAATACAATATATAGTTGACTAAAACTAAAAGCTCCCTAGGGCAACCTAAAGGAGTTCAAGAAATGACAGAATATGTGGAGTATGCTGTCTGGAGGTTTTGGTAATGGATGGAATTTTAAATTTTTAAAAATCAGTAATGTATGCCATTTCAATACAAAAAAAATCACTTTCAGATTGAGTTTAAATGAAACCTCTACATTAGTCTTTAGTAAAAGAGCAGAGACATCTCAGTGTAACTCCACACAAACAATATCTCCATCCAAGTTTGTTTTGATTTTGTTACAGGGAGTAATGGATAGGTAGCATAACATCTGTTATGGAAAATGACTGTATAAGGGTATTGATGTGCTTGAATACTGGTGTTGGAGAAGATTCTTGGCAATATTATGGATAGCCAAGAAAACAATCAGATGTATCATAGAACAAATCAATCCAGGGTTCTTACTTAAGACACACAAATGACTAAGCTCAGATCATCCTATTTCAGAGGATGTGAAGATCTAGCTCTCTGGAGGAGGGTCTAATGCTGGAGAAGCTGGAAGGGGAAAAAAAGGGCAACCAGCTGCAAGGTGGATGGATTCCATTACAGCTATGATAGATGCACCATTGGAAGAGCTGAAGGACCAAACTGGGGACAGATCACCATGGAGAAAATCTGTTTATGTAGTTGCTAAGAGTTGACACCAACTGGACAGCCCTTAATCAATTTAACAGCAGAACAACACATATTTTGATAAGAATGGCTACTCACCAGTAATCTGATGTCCGTATCTGGATCACAACTTGAGCTATAAGTAAGCATAAATACAAATATAATATATGTATATATATATATATTTTAAAAATAGCATTTACTTTCAGATGCCACATAGTCAAAATAGATGCATGCAATTAAGTAAGAAGAATTCATGGAAAAATCAGTAAATTAAAAACATGATTTCCAGAGAAGTAGTGATTTTAGTTTATTATATAATGGTGCACATTATAAAATACTTCTACTTTTAAATTCAAATTAGACTTCTTATCTAATTGTGACCTGCCAATTTAAAAGGTATCTTGAAAATAAATGTAATAATTCTCTGATTCTTCTCAAGCAAACATTTACAAAGAGCAGGCTTCTAATTTTATTGCTATAAAAGTACAAATAACATATTATCCAGACCCATTATTATTCCTGTTTCAGTTTTGAATAAATCAAAATCTATGATGCAATTGTTCCTTTCTTAAAATAGTCATTTTAGTGCAGGAACCTGAAGGGAATTTCTTTAGATCATATAATGAGATTCTGTATAGCCTGGTGTTTATACACAAGCAAGAAAATTATATTACGACCAATAAATATTTTTTTACAGTACAGGATGGAAATAACAATATATTAAATCTGTGATGATTCAGTGTGTTTTATGTATCTTGTGGACTGGCTTTAATCAATAGACCATTATTCTTAATTTTATTGATTTCAAATTGTTTCTACCTTTCCCTACTCCTAATGGCTCATGGCCAATCCTTTGGCAATATCCTTAAGAATGAGCCACCCATCTTTTATGGTTTTGTACTTGCTTGTACAGATTTATTTTTTGTTCCTCTTGGCTCTTTCTGTGTTGCACATGATGATTTTGCTACTGTCTTTTTTTTTTTAAGAATTACTGTTTCTGTGACTAATCTTAGAAAACTGTAGACTTAGTTTTATGAGATCCTGAAGACCCATCCTTTGGGGCAGATTCTCTACTTGATTGCTGAACAAAAACTCAGGAAAACCCTTCTTCCTTGAAAATGTATGTCCTCCACATCTATATTGTGTTATTGAACTCCCTCCAGATATAAAGGCTAGCATCATGTCATCCACATAGACAAGATATTAACTTTACTACATGTATTAGCTATATGAATGGCTGTGATGCCATAGATTGTAGGCCATTAAAGTGAAAACTGCCATAAACCCAAATGGAGTATTAATGGGTACTCCAACAAGACTTAAAATGCAGTCCAGTATTTTAAATACCATTGAGAGAAACAACCTTCTATTGTCTAAAAAATTCTACAATCTTAAAACTAGCTTGCTATAGCAATATGCAATTAATTCATATGCCAACATGCTTGAATAAATATGATTACACATTTCAATCTAATACTGCTTACAAATAAGCCCTAATTTCATTTATTTATTTATTGAATTTATTGGCTTACCATTTTACCACAGGGTAACATATTACAAAGATGATTAAAACTGTACAACATCTATAAACAACACAAACACAATACTGTAAAAATATAAATACTCTACCCTAACTAAAAGATAAGAAGGAAGACAGTAGGGTGAGCAAGGAGAGGGGGAGGGGGAATCTGACAGATTCACAAAATACCTGTGCCTGAATCACACTCCATCAATATTGTCTTGTTTTTAGTTTGCCCAAATTTCTGTACTGGCATTTAGCACAGCTATTCTAGGCAGAGAAAGAAGAAGAAAAAATACTGAAAGAAAGCCTAATTAGGTTTGAATGAAAATGCACGAGTCTTTTAAGGGCTGAAAGAAGAAGCAAAGCTGCTGACACAGATTTTTTTTCCAGGTTACTCAAAGGCAAACTAATTCCTAAACTGCAGGAAACTATGTGGGTCAGTTTTTTTTTTAATAATCTAATGCAGCAAAGAAGAGAGTAAAGTGTTTTCTATGTGACTTTGGTGGATAGACATAGATTAGTCCTATAAACTTGGAAGCAATCAGAAACTATAGAATTGGACAGGGTGCTTCTACTTCATTGCTGCTTTCACTACCCCAGTCTCATAAAAGCAGTCTGAAAATATCTTCACTTCAGCCACCTTAAAAACCTTGAATAGAAGAACCAAGAGCATGCCTTTCTCCTGAACTAACCCAAGTCCTGTGATAGAACAGCAATAACACACACAAATCACATCCCTGTGCCATATTAAGAGGAAGGAAAATATATTATTAATCTTCCTCCCATAGCCTACATATCATGTTGAGTTCATTTGTCTGGTTACCTGCAAAAATTCATAACCTTATAAGGTGGTAGTTAAAAAAATAAACAAGGAACCTTTCCACTTGAAAAGTCACTAAGACCTCTGCAGCCGAGGAGCTTAGAGATGGAGTAAGACCAGTGGGAACCAGTAGTAGCGGCGGGAGGCTCCACCCACTCATCTGGACATCATCATGGATGCTCTGCGCATGCACATGCTCCGGGTTGCAAACTGATAGTGAAGGTAAGTGGAACCCACCGTGAGTAAGACAAAAGAAAATGGCCCAGAAACTCCAGAGAAGCCATAGCACTTCAGAAAACAAACTAGCTTCACAGTGATTTGAAATACATTAATCCTAAACCAGGAATAAATCATCCCAGTTAACTAGCAGGAGAAATAGGAACGCAGGAGCATGGAGCCAATCCTGGAAGTGGTTCTAATTCAATAATATGTAATAAAGAGGAAATCAGGGTCTGTATTCTGCCTTCTTTCCAGGGTGCTTAAGGTAAAGGTAAAGTTTTTCCTATCAGTTGTGTCCAACTGTAGGAGGCAATGTTCATCTCTGTTCTCCTGTGCGCTGCTTAGGCAGTCCAAGGAATGGGTATTATTGTCCTCTGGTTGGCTTGAGACCGAGATAAAT
>JANHFK010010686.1:0-10365 GCA_036250565.1 Sibynophis collaris | reverse complement strand
TGAAATCCAGCAGGTTCTGACAGGTTCTGGAGAACCGGTAGTGGAAATTTTGAGTAGTTCGGAGAACCAGAAAATATGTAGTGTTGTTGCCTGCTGTATGATTACTGTTTCCAGTATATGCATTCTTTAAAAGCACATTTACAGAGGTAAAATGCCCACCTGACTTGTGCGTGAAGAAGTGCATTCTTTTGCCTGTTCTGCTGCTACCATTATCCTTTTTTTCCAACTAGGCTCTTTTTGTGATAATAAGCATGTGTGGAAGAGAAAAAATAAAAGGTTATGGGATAAGGAGAAGATGGAAAGACTTTGTGTATCAATCTGTAGCCACTCCCTATTTTATAAGAAACAGGCAGACATGTGACTAAAGAATGTGATCCAGATTCTTATACATATACAATAGCATGATTTCTTTTAACCTATGTTTTATGTTTCCCAGAAGAATTGTGTGTGTGTTTGTGTTTATAATGACTTTATTGTTATTACTTAAGGGAAAAAAGGCAGCCCCCCCCCTATATTCCCCTACTATCCAGTGGTGAAATCCAAAATTATTTACTACCGATTCTGTAGGCGTGGCTTGGTGGGCGTGGTGTGGCTTGGTGGGTGTGGCTTGATGGGTGTGGCAGTGGAAGGATATAGCAGGCAACAACACTACGTATTCTGTTTCAGATTTCCAAGAATCATAAACTTTTTTGCCTACTTTCCCAAAGTTCTACCAGACCAATTACACTCATAACTGACCACCTCTGTCTAATTTGAGATGTTTTGCCTTTTGTATGAACTCGTTACTTATTGTGTAATGAAAAGAGAATGGGACTAATTTAGAGAATTCCTACAAGTTAGGCATTCAGACAAATCAGCCATCATTAGGCACATAGAAATAAGCCATATTTTCACACAATTCACAAGAGACAATGAAAATCTAAGAAGGAAACAAAAAGACCAAACAGCTGCTCTAAAGCAACCAGCACCTGGATAAGCAGGGATTAACACCAGACAAAGAGTTTTGAAGAAAATAAATACTCTAGTCAAAGATCTAAGGAAAGATAGGATATATCTAGCAGACAAATATATTTGTGATGAGTTTCGTCTTTAGTATCCATGTGAAAATAAATTTGTATGTGGGGAAAGGAAAGTGAGATAGATAAATATTTTAATACTTTCATTTTGGGCACAGGGTACAGTTCTACCTAACATTAACAGTGCTTTTTGATACTTTTGTTAAAAGTAAGCCAGTTTTCAGAAAATAAGTTTACCTCATTTATGAGGAAGGCAAGAAGGACTGTGGACTCTCTCTGTGGTAGATTTTGACCTGTGGGACACAGAACTGCAGTGAGGCATGAAATGGAATGAAATAATTTAATGTGTTGATTTTTGATCTGGCCATCTAGTAGAGTAAATATTATTTTACTTTCACCAAAAGAAAGCAGAAAGAAGAACTCTAGCAGTTTGATCTATAGATTTCTGCTCCTCTCAAATAATCTTTTGTATTTATAATTCCATGAGATGTTTGTATGTATACATAACAGCACTGGGAAAATGTCCAAGGTACTGCAATGCAGTGGCTGCTTTTTAAAAAGATATTTCCCCTCTTAAAAGTTACAATAAAATATATCTAATCTAATCTATTCTATATTTCTGGCCAACACAAATTCTTCTGGGTGAATTACAGTTATAAATATGGCCTGAAATCAATCCTGCTTTAGAATAGCAGTTTTTCAATCCAGGTATATTTTATTTTAAAAAGACATTAAACCCCAACTTTCAGTTTAACAAAGATTCCTACAGTTTAAAATTATAATTACACATAAACTACAATGAAATTTAAACACATTTTAGAACATTCAAAAGTTTTATTTATTTATTTATTTATTTGATTTATATGCCGCCCTTCTCCGAAGACTCAGGGCGGCTTACAATGTGTTAAGCAATAGTATTCATACTTTTGTATATTTATACAAAGTCAGCTTATTGCCCCCCACAAACTGGGTCCTCAAAAGTTCATCAAAAGAATTAAAAGGATTAAAAGAAAATAATAAAACGGGAAAAGATTAATTCATCATAGACTAAACATAAAAATTAAATATAAAAGTCCTGACAACAAAAGCTAGGGGCCACAACTGATTCCATCTGCAAAGAGAATGCTATCATTTAACAGTATAATAAAACAATTTCTTGTTCCCAGCATCTGTACACTTGGCACTCAGCGTAAATGTTTAGCTGTTAATGTAATGGGTAGACAGGCCACATTTTCCAGCCTTCATGCCTGCTGTCCTTTGCAAAATCCATACCAAGATTGCTGATTAATCTCAGAACATCATTGACCATATCCTGTAAAACGTCAGCCAATTAGATACCCAACAACTTGCCGAGACAACTCCCAGGAATCCCTGGCAGAATGCCCATTGACACAGATAATTATGATCAGGTAGTCTGTTAAAAAAGAAAGAAAGAAACTCAAATACTTTGGCCACCTGGAGAAGAGCCTAATGCTGGAAAAGATTGAGGGCAAAAGAAGAAGGGGATGACAGAGAATTAGGTGGCTGGATGGAGTCACTGAAGCTGGAAGCGTGAGCTTAAATGGACTCCAGAGAACGGTAGAGGACAGGAAGGCCTGGAGAAACATTGTCCATGGGGTTGCAATGGGTTGGACATGACTTCACGGCTAACAACAGCAAAAAGTCTGTCAAAAAAGAACTTCAGCTTCTGCACCAGTCTTGGTTGTAGACAGTGCTCCTTGACCTACTTGACATTGGTATTAAGGGCAAAGCTGGATTTATCAGTATCATTTTGTCACAACATTAAGTCCTTAAATCCATAAAAAAATCATTTAAATACATATATGCATAGAAGATCAGCTACAAACTACAAACATCAATGTTATGTGTTTTTTAATAGCCATATCATCTCACTTAGGAGATATTGCGTGCCACCTGTCTGGACAATGCACCCATAACAATATCTCCAATTTGTTGGGATTAAATTTACTTTTATTTTTATGGTCCCTAATCAAGTCCATTCATTATTGATCCCAAGGACTGATTTGACAGTTTCTTCAAGAAGTTCCTTCCAAAACTGTGAGTTAGTTTGCTATGCTTTCATGTAGATGGTTAGAAATACTGGGAACTCAATGGACTGTTGTAGGTTTTTATAACATTATAGCATTATGGCCAAGATGTATTACATTCTGGAATTTAGAAGAAATGAAATCATGAATTATTGCTTAAGTCATATTTTTTTATGGAACTTGCATGTTGGTCTTAAAAATATTGTCAAAATACTTTTTTTCTGAATGAATTCAGGGTGCCAGGTAAAGAACGACTGTTTAGCCATACTGGGCTAAATGGTGTGCTATGATTTACAGAGTAGCATAGACTAATTGAATCATTTGTTGTGTTTGATGTTTACATAGTTGTTGTGTATTTGTTTGAAGACACAATCACAATTTAATGATTTCTGATATAATTTATCTTTGGATGGTTACTTGTTAATGTAGGATTTTCTTGCTTTTCTTACGAGAAGGATATGTTGTATTACATCAGTTATTCAAGATATGTTTTCTTACATTGCCTACTTATTCCTTTTTTCCTTCTGAGTGGTAGACACTGAGGAGCACAGTATTTGATGGATTTACTTGTCACTGAGTAGACAAACAGGTCCACTGGGAGGGTTTCTAGTGCTGATCTGATGCTTTCCCAGGTATTATATTTGGCTGCTTATGGATAGCACCTCTTCTGAGAATGCTCTTGTAGAAGATGTGGCAGTAACAGAACCTTTTGTGGGTAGCAGGATCCAATTCAATAGAAAATTTAAAATGTTACAGTATTTTTCCTACTCTGCATTAACTTGTATCATGACCATCTGTCATTGTTATAGAAATGCTTATTATATCAAACCCTGGGGCAAATAAACAGTGATAATAATAGCAACAACAACAATAATACTTTTCTGCCTGCAGGCTCTAACAATCATTTTTTTAAAAAGGGCCTTGTGGTGAAAAGGGGAATCTATTTTGTAGTACTGTGGATGGAGATATAGGATGGTGCAAAAAGAATTACAGCTAGATCTGTAATGGTAATTAAAATAAAAGGTCAAAAATCCAAGATGTCAAAAAGAACACTAAGAAGAAAATGCAAAGGAAAGAGTATTGCTACAACTTTTCATACAATTTTTGGTTTTTTTTTGGAAATTCCAGAATTATCTTGTTTTCTACCTGTTCTCAATTTGACAAATACACATTATATATTCAACCATGTGTACAAATGTATTGCAACACTTTGGTTTTTTTAAAAATATTGATTGGATGTTGAGGCTGTTTAATCATAACTGTATAGACAAAATAACCATATAAATATCATTCAGGAGTGGAAAAAAATTGAAGGAAAATCCTGCATGTATGAGGTCAAAAACGTCTTTTCAAGGTTTTCTATAGCCCTGGAAATGCAGACCTATCCCTGGCTCAAATACTGTAGTGATTTACAAGGCTATGTCATATGTAGTTGATGTAGGAAGTGGCAAGAAGAGGACTCTAGTAAGTAAGCTTTTTATCTGTTATAGTTGCAAGTTATAACAAGTTAAAATCCGTTCAGAAATAAAATCCAGATCCATAAATTTAAGCAATATGAACGATTAAAAACAATCTGTTTGGAGTTCCTTCTCAGCTTGTTGATGTGCTTCAGCTGCTCTGCATGCAAAACCAGCTTTTTTTCTCAGTTTTTTCCTAAAGAACTACACAACGGTCCTTTATGAAAAACAGTACTGATTAAATATTTTATGTCATTATAGGGGAAAATAATATGGAGAACTTTCCTCATCTTCTGCAGAAACTTTTAGAGTACATCATGAAAGGTATAAAGACAAAATATGCTTTTCTGCTAAGTTGCCTAATTATGGCAACTTATCTGTACATCCCAATTACTGTAATTCTTTTTTTTGTTAGGCATCAACAGCTTGCATCTCATGGGCTGTACTTTATCAATCCATTTTGTAGTCTCTACTTGGCTTAAACACCTGCTATGTTCTGGGCTCATGTCCATTTTTCTCCAACAAGAATGGTCTATGTTTCTATTCATCTCTAATTTGTATCCCACGTTTCTAATGGTGCTGCCCTAATCTCATTTTTTTTTAATTAACCCTTGCAAATAAAACTTTCTTATGTCAAATGAAACAACCATTGAGTTACACAAAACTTCTCTCACGTTTCAAGCCATTCCATAAATCATTTGTCCTTATATCTTACCAGTTATCCATGAGAGCCTAAATATGTATGGAAAAACCAGAGGATATTTCCATGAATGTGCTGCCAATTACTACAATTAAGAATAAATTATTAACCTAGGGGGAAAAAAAAGAATTCGGCTCCCCTGCAATGTCTGAGGCTAAATTCTATCTTTACTTCTACAACAACAATACTTAATCAAAGCTTTGACTGTGCCTCTGGAGAGACTTACACCATCTTATCTCCAGGACAATTCACTATCTTCTAAATGTTATTAGACCTACTTTATTTAGCTGAGTCATACTTTTCTATTTTCTTTTTTACTTTGAACATTCTCTAATGTCATGGTACATGTTAATTAATGCATATATTGTAGGAGCATGAAGCTTGGTGTACATGAATATCTGGATTATCTCTAGAAGCATCCCAATTTTTATGATGACTGGATGCAATTTTCCCAGAATATTCTATTTAAAAGATAATACTCTGATAGGTGATAGTAATTTTGGTTTGCAAGCAAATTTGAGGAGAAAGGAAACACAAACGTATCCTTTTGACCATTCAAACTTCTATTAAATGTTCAAAGTAATTCTCAGGCATATGCCTTTATAAAGGACAGAATTTGATTATCGGTAAGGAAGGAAGTTATTTTTGATTCTTGGTGTCTATGTACTCAGCCTCAAGCCTCATCATCCTTACCAGCAGAATTAGTAATTATAATTGCTAATTATCAGCAGTGACAATTGCCCTCTGTCACTGAAGCTACTGCAGCAGGAGTGTAAATACATTTTCATCTCAACAAAAATAGACAGGGGAAATTTGTGTTAAGAAGAAATAAAGCTGTTTCTGCTACTTGAAAAAATATTGTTGGAGGTAGGATTTTTACATGTATTAAGCATAGTTTCATCAGTCTACATTCATTTCCTATGAATATAGATTCATAGAGTTTATATTCATAGCAGTGGGATAGCTGCACTTTTACAGCCTATTCTAAACACAATGCTCTCCATTCCAGATTTGACCTGAAATGCTGATGGAAGTATCACTCCTAAATTCATGAACAGCTTTTCAAACTCTCCAAAGTCTTTCAGTTTATACTGCATGGATGCTAAGTTAATTTCCAGTTTCCTGGTGTTTTGAAGCACAAATGAAAACTGGAATTACAGAAACAGAAATATAGCTGGTTTCACATTAATGAGTTTGTGTGTGTTTTGCATAACACCTCAGATTCCTCATGTTATGATAAAGTAACTTCTATAATACATTATAACTATGCTGTAATGGTTGCCACCATATAATATAAAAGAAAATATCATGACTCAACATGCTATGGCTATATCTCTAGCTGCCAAAATATTTTCATTTCTAATGAAAGGTGGGGGGAATTGCCAACCCTAAAGATAAATGCAAGATTCAGAAGGACCTTGAGCATTGGCTCCTATCCAACAATTGCACCCAGGCAGGAAAAATCAAATGCATAGATATAGAATAGGTCAGGGGACTGCAACCTTAAACTCAAAGAGCCATTGGAACCTGTTTCCCAAAGAAAAGAAAACACCAGGAGTCACAAAAGCTCTTTCCCTCCCTCCGTCTCTCTCTCTCTTTCCCCCCTCTCTCTGTCTCCCTCTCTCTTTCTCTGTCTATCTCTCTGTCTTCCTTCCTCTCTTTTATCCCCCCTCTCTCTTTCTCTCTTTCTCTCTCTCCCTCCCTCTCTCTCTTTCCCTACCCCCCCTCTCTCCCCCTGGGGGGGGGATGAGGCTGACAAGCCCAGGAGCAGCACGCCAAAGACCAGCTGGCCGACGGGGAGGTGGGGCACCACAACACTGGCAGCTCTGCAGGAAAAATGCAGGAGAAGCAACTGATATCCATGAGGAGAGAGCGAATCGAGTGGGGCAGGGTCACATTGTAGCTCCATGTCATAATGGGCTCCAGGAGAAGGGGACCCCATCTCTCCCATTGTGAAGTACACTAAATTTTACTGTGCTGTGCAAGATGCTATGAGAAGCAGTAACAGCAAATGTATGCGACGAAGGCATGCAAAGGCAAGTGCAGGGGTATTTTGTTCCCATACTAAGGCTCTGGCCATTGCCACCACCATGACAGGGCAACAGCTCTTTCATCCCTCTGCCATGACAGGGTGATAGGGAGCTGCAGCAGAGGGATGAAAGAGCCGCATGCGGCTCTGGAGCTGCGGGTTGCCAACACCCAGAATAGGTAATACCTGGCTCAACAGTAGTTACTGTGAATGGAATCTAGGTATCCTAGTGAACCACCACTTAAGTATGAACCAGCAGTGAGCTGCAGCTGCCAAAAAAAATCAATGCATTCCTAGGATAACATCAAGATCATAACAAATGATAGTATTGCTCTATACTGCATCAGGAAGGCCACACTTAAAATTCTGTGCCCAGTTCTGGTTGCCATGATATAAAAAAGATGCTGAGAAGGAAAGCAGATAAGGACAACAAAGATGATAAGGGATCTGGAGGCTAAACCATATGATGAACAATTAAGGAAACTAGGTATGTCTAGTCTATCAAAGAGAAGGATTGGGTGACATGATATCTGTCTTCCAGTACTTGAGGGGCTGTCACAGAGAAGAGGGATGTCAGCCTATTCTCCAAAGCACCTGGGGTAGGACAAGAAGTAACTGATGGAAGATCATTAAAGAGAGGTCCAGTACCTAGACCTGAGGAGAAACTTCCCTATAGTGAGAACAATTAATCATGGAATGGCTTGCCTCCCGAAGTTGTGGCCCTGGAGATTTTCAAGAAAAGATTGGACAACCATTTGTCCAGAATGGTATAGGTTCTTCCCTTCAATCAGTGGGTTGAACTAAAAGATTTCCAAGGTCCCTTCCCATCCTATATCGCAGCTAGGAAGAGCTGAAGAGTGAATGCTCTCAAAGATTCTACTTCATGCAGTTGCCTTCACTGGCTTCTTGCATAAAACAGGAGGTAAGAGACAAGACTGAGTCCACCCCAGCTTCCAAGTTCCCATATTTCTGCATGTTTAAGGGAAAACATGTATAATTCCAAAGGTAAATGGGGGAGGGGGAATCTCCTATATGAGAAATATTTCTCCTGTGGTGATACAGTCACATAATTGAGGTGGATTAATATGGCAAAGAAGTTTGGGAACAACAGGCATGAGTAAAACAATAACTATTGCCTCTTTGTACATCTGTGCTGTATGTTCTTCTCTGGCAAATCTAGATATGATGTTTAGTGTTGGATGCTTTGGTTTAGATTCCTAAATTGAGAATTATAGGCAGAAATATGTTAGCTACATGCTTAACTTTCCATGTGTGTTGTGAGGTCATGTTTGTTATACAAAGTACTTCGTTTTGTTCACTGAGCAATTATTTCTTCTTTCTAGAGTTACGGAAATTGTGATCTATCTCGTCTGAAGGATATCAGGCTAAAGAAACTGTCAAAAACCATGCACTGTCTTCTGAAAACTATAAGCATTTGGTCTTCTTTTCTAGAGACAATTGTTACATACCCAATTGACTTTGTCTTTCTTTCCAAACCAAAATAAGTAAACTTTTCCTATCTTTCGGAAACAACTTTTTAGTTGTACCCGAGGAAGTAATTTCAAGACTGTGTTTTGATCAAATTCAGCTTGCAAAATTGTGTCAAATCAATATTATACATGGACAAATCCAGATCATTTTTCTTTAGACATAACTCAACCTACAGTCTGACGGCAGTTTCCTTCTCTGTCTACCGTACAAATGTCTACCTCAAGACCATTTATTTATATTAATCAAACTTATCTGGTGTTATGGAGCTGCCACTGAGAAAAACAAATGAGCCCCACAACAGCTATGAATTAACGCAGCTCTTCACATCCATGTCACTTGCAGAAGCTTCCTGAATTACCACCTCACATACAGCCTTTATTGTTCTGAATCTAATGTGATTTGTTGAGTAACAAGAAGGAAATGAATTATATTTAAGGAAACAGTCAGAAATCTATGGTGCTGTTGTAATAGATAGATACTGCTCATTGTTATAAATAAATGACTGTTGCTATATGTAATATGATATCAATCTGTTTTTATTCTAGAACTGACTGGATTTTCTGTGGCATATAACTATAATTACATAAATGCCACTCACATTGCACTCCAATACACTAGGACAAGCACAACTAAGGTCTGAGGTATCTGGATGTCATTATATTAAACGAGAAAGTTGTTTGTCAGAAACCATATCATTTCACACATATACCACGAACCAAAGTTTGCTGCAGGCTTTCTATGATTGCTCCATTTCACAATAAGAACATAGTGTGTTGAGATAGGACTGCCAGATTTAGATTGCAAGGCTCTAGATGATGATTAGATGGCATCAAAGAGTGAAAACCCATGTATTTCTTTCTGCCATCTAGTGACAATCAAGAGCCTTGCAGCCAAGTTTTAATAGAAAAAGAAGAAAAACAATGTTTTCAACAGTATGGTAATAGGCATATCTTTTATCCCTTTACTTTATTCTCTTCTCAACAAAGGATTTTCCCCTACCAAACAATTAACAATGAGGCAATCATTTCGTTGTTATGATCAAGAGCACTTGAGGCTGATAGAATGCTGGGCTCTGTTAGCAATCGATTTTGAAAGCAGGCAGGTGGCAAAGTTTAGTGAGATTAAGAGAAAGTAAGATCAGAATTACATTTTCTCAAATATCTTTTATTTTTCTTACTACTTTCATTGCTTGTCAGGAATAGTACATACATACATAATACATATATTGTTTCATTTAAACAAAAAGTCATTCATGGAAGATCCATATAAACCAAAATATCCACATAAATGAAGGATATTCCAAATTACAATAATAGTAGATTTATTTGCCATGTATCTATATTTAGGCATAGTACAAATCTATAAAATAAACATCAGGATAATGAATGAGAGATGGGCAATGTTTACCAGAATGTCTCAAAAAATAAACCAAATACTAACCTTAACCACACATCCAGTTAACTTACTTATTGTTTTAATTTATTTCAGAATCAGTTCAGATCTGGATTCCTTATATTCCAGTTTGATGCTTCATTTGCTCCCATTTCCTTTTTTTTTTTTTATAAAACAAGTTTTATTGGTTTTTTATGGGAAAAGGTAGTGGAAAATTTTACAACAAATATTT